>JAGFMF010011446.1:12235687-12265152 GCA_019455555.1 Galemys pyrenaicus | reverse complement strand
CCCCCTTGGCCGGCAGCAGGGATCGAACTCGTGCTGCAGTGGCTGCGATTTGCTTCGTAGTGCGTTGCTTAACCCACTGCGCCACCAGGGGAGGCCCAAGGGAATCAAATTCTTAATAATGCAATTTTTAATAGATCAGAGAGTCACTACATGAAATACTATCAGAGAAAGTTAATAATTGCTGCTAATAATTTAGTCATTGTATTACTAATTGCTAAATAGTCTTTCTTTGCAATAGATATATTTCTAAACTTGGCATTAGTCCATTTCATAGGTTCAGCAGGAAAAATCACTTGTTAATGCCAAATGCAAGAAATACTACCTACCTTAGCTTCGCAGCTGAACATAACTGCAAGATTGGAAACATCTTCCATAACACATATAATGTAGGGAGCACCACTAATAATACTCCTACTTTTCACCTGGACTTGAAACAGATTGGGGACAGAGATTAAAAAAAAAAAAAAAAAGAGTGATAGGCAAATAAAATCCTCCTTACTGGGTAAAGCTCAGATTACACAGTGTGACTTATACCAGCAGCACTGCTAAATCTACTAATACTGGATATGAAGCTTAAGCTTGCTTCTCAGCCCCTGGCAACTGAGTGAACCTTATTATGTAATTCACTTGGGAAGGAAAGAAAGGAGAACTTCTTTGGTTTACAAGTTAGACATAGTGCCTCTCTCCTCTTCTTCAGGGAAAGAATGGGGAAGGGGATAGGAAGAGAATAGGCATGTAGGCTAATATGTTTCTAGGTGTAAGGTACTTGTTGGAAGGGTAATTAAAGAAACCCCTTACTAAGATTCCCCAGTTGAATCCATCCATTAGGCTATCATCTCATTATAGCTTGTCATTCCAGGAAGTACCAGTTGCCCTGGAAGAGCAAATGGAGAACAACAGCTTTGTTGTATGTTCTGACATCCACGCCAACTACTGCTGTTCCTTAAGAAAATATAACGGAAAATGTATACTTGGGTTTTAAAAATGCTTTAGATACTTTGATACATTTAATCAACTGGAAGAATACTCTGTACCCAAGGTTAACATTTTCTGCTTTATTCCCTAACACAAATTAGGAATATTCACATTTTCCATTTTATCTCTCCAGAGATTTTGTAATGTGAAGTATAGTATGATAGAGCTATTCCAATAAATACATGAATAAACACTTTCAAATATTATGTCAGAGTCAGAAAGAAACCCACATTTGAATAAATTTCCTCTTTATCACATTCTCAGGATGTCAAATTAAAACCTCTTCTAAGATCAAGTTCAAAAGCTAAAAGGAACAAAAATACAAATTCAAATATTTTTCTCTTATAAGCTAAAAGTACAGGATATTATACTCCCTCCCACCCCCAAACACATTTTATTATTATTATGTTACACTTAACTGATGGTTAAGTGTAATTTTTTTTGTCCAACTGTACCATCTGTGGAAATAAATGTGCTTCCTTAAAGGTTTCAAATGTTAAATTAATACAATGCCAAATTTCTAATATGTCACACTATTTAGAGACCTAACAAGTCAATTGAATTTGCTAGAGCTCATAGCACTGACCTCAAAAGAAATAATTTCTTGTCTTCACAGTGATTAGCCAAGATGCAATTCTATTCCTTGAAGACGGTGTATTTGTTCCCAAAGACATAGCAAAAACTCAGAATTGTTTGAGTGAAGTAAGGTAGATATAAACCTTCCTGGTTATAGCCTCATGAGGATGCCAGTCAGTCTGCTAATTGCCTGTGAATTTATTTAACTGAGCGAATTCTCTGAGCAAGATATTAATTTTTATATTATTGCTGTTCCACTATCAGGGGAAATCCATCTGAACGTATCTCTTCTCTCTGAGAATGACATTTGAGGTATTGAAGATATCTTTCAGTGGTTATAAATGCAATGATGACAGGTCCTTTTGAGGTATCTTTCTTTTTGCACCAGTATATTTAGCAGCCCTTGATTTCCATTCTCTTTGTACTGTCTACCTATGCCTGACAGTAATAACTTAATTTTAGAACCTCATCTGTGCTCTGCTTCAACACAGAATACTGTATCTTTCTAGTTTAAAATTAATAAAATCTGTATCAACAACCAATGTCCAAAAAACCTGTAAACAAAAGAACACTTTCTCCTATTTTGCCCACAGTTTATTGGGGTCTAGCATGATATAGCAGACCTGGGTCTACAAAGTTTCCTAAGGAACCTGAACACCTGTGGTAGGAGGCCAGTATCAGTGAAGTTCAAGGTGAAGAGACACAGATACCTATCTGGTGAAGTCCTCATTGTGGACATAAGCTCTTCTGTTCTAACCAGTGTAGCTCAGTCCAAAGGAGGCCAGTATCAGTGAAGTTCAAGGTGAAGAGACACAGATACCTATCTGATGAAGTCCTCATTGTGGACATAAGCTCTTCTGTTCTAACTAGTGTAGCTCAATCCAAAGTTTCCCGAGTTCCACAATGTTTTGTCTACATCTTGTAGGTAAGTGTGGGCAAGTGAGACACCTTGAGTAGTATATAGTGGATGTCTCCTGTCATGACCAAAATTATCAGGAACAGAAAAGATTTATTCCCTTCCTCTTTCTTAAAATGTTTTTTTTTAATAAAATACTTAGAGATCACATTAGTTGTAAGTTGTCCTATACTCACAACACTTAATTCAAAGGTGAAATATGCATCATTATCATGAAAAATTAAATTTCTTTAAATTGAGTATCAGAATCATGTGTTTAAAAGCTAAGTTTTAAGATTATCAGACAAAACAACCAGTTTTTAAAAATTAACACACCAATGCAAGGGAATTTTGTTAACTTACTTTTAACGTATATTTGAACACAATGATAATATACTTTTGCTTTTATATATATAATAAATGCTTAAATCCTGCAGCAATCTTAGAATGGACATTATCCTAACAGTAGTAATCCCAGATGCTAATCATACTGTGAAAGGTTTTATAGAAGACTAGCACCTATAAATGATAAAAAGCACATGCCTACTCGTTTCAACTATATATTATGAGTCATTTGTATAAAGAAATCTATGCTCAACCATAATAATAATAAAAGAATTCTATAGACAAAACATAACATATGTTTTCCTCCTTCCTTGCAACCTCAGTGCATCTGGTAGGAGTTTGGATGCAGTGCTAGATGTTAGTGTTTACTTTTTATCCAGGGCTGACCGCTTATCTTATTCATTCTTTGAAGCTGAACATTAAGGGTCCTTGAGCCTTTGACTTGGGTACCTATTAATGATTTAAGCACGTCTAATTTTTCTTCTACAGCCGATGTGCTACTTTTTTTTTTTTTTTAATCAAAACCACTTCATCCCACAACACAAAAATTTCATGGAGGAGGTAGCTAACTAAATGTTTAAGAGTATGTTATTATGGTTATCATCATCATTATTAACACTCATTAGGGCTTTTCATCTTCAAAGCGCTTTGTATGCATTAGTAACCCCTCCCTCTCATCTTCTGTCCACCTTTCCTCTCTTTCTCAAGAACTGTGATGGATTCTTAACTTCACATGACCTTTGAATTTTTATAAAGTGCAGTCACTGATGACGACTACCCTTTTGGGGTCAGTCTTATCTGGTGGTAAGGAGGAACATGTGCCTTGAGGTTCCAAATTAATATGAAATAAAATGCTTTCCAAGTGGAATTCAAGAACTCCTTTGAAAGCACATCTTGCTTTACTCACCTCTCCATCCGCCCCCACTTCAGTCTTTAAAGTAATGCAAACATGCCCGCACTGCTCCAACACATGGTGTTGTACACAGAGAGATAAGTGAGCTACTATGCTGGGGCCTTAACTTTTCCTTGCCAGAGGACAACTAGAAAGTCAGTGTAAGTATTGAAGATTAGAGAAAAGAGAATTCAACCTAACATTCAACAGGCTGGAGTATATAGGTAAATGCCAGATAACATTATTTGTGAAGATGTGTTTGAAAGAAATGAGGCATAAACTCCATCTGTAGAACTGCCTGCTGTTCTTCATCAATGTCTACCTTTAAAGGATTATTCATAAATGAGAATGAATTACCAGTTGCCACACAGGAAAGGCCAGCTTTGATTATATAGACTCTAACCACTGAGCTGAGCCTACAGAAACTGAAAGCAGATAGGCTAGAAAGTATGCTGAAGAGGTATTCCTGAAATACAAATAGGTTTTGGTTTTGTTATGAAAAAGCATAATTAACAAAAAAACCTCACCTGTCCTTGCAGCAAAGCAGGGACTGCCACCGTCTCAGTAGTTTTTAATGTGGGATACTTTGGCATAAATGAAAACTCCAGAGTTAGAGCAAAAAAGAATCTGCCACTTACAGGTGTGACTAGTGCTTTCAGTATTTGAAACTGTAACTATGTTTGCAAAGACTGGAAGAAAAGAAAGTTCCTGGGGCCCTAAATGAAGCTACCTACTTTAACATTTTCTTGGCCCTTTTAAGGCTACGAGGATCACTCAAGAATATAGTTCTCCTTTTAGAAAAAGAGATGGGCTTGTTTTCCTCTGTAGCTGTTTTAATCTGGGATAGGTTAGCCTGGGATGTAAAGTGTTTGCCTTGGGCAAAAAAACAAATATTCAACATTCACATTGTTTGTCAAGCTCTTCAGCAATGATTTAATGTTTAGCAAATGGCAGTCCTAACAAAAGTTAACTTTTGATGAAGTATTACAGTATTTCAAAGAACACTCACAATTATAGATTTTTATTCTTTGTTTTGTTTCCAGTGTCTTTTTTTTAAATTTTCCATCCAAGAAAATGTATTCAGACTTTGTTAAAGTTGCTTTGATAAAAACCTATTGCAAGTTAATCAGTTCCACATTTCTAATTGTTTTTTCAAAGAAGCTAAGGATTATTAATTTGGTGAAAGTTGTAAATGTTTGGCACTGGAGTTTCTGAGGAATACTTTGGTAAGATTTGTTGGAACCATGTGTTATAAACTATGCTCTATATTCTACATTGATAGAATAACAGGATCCAATGTTTTTAAGCCTAATTGCTCTGTAGGGATCAAAGACATGTTACTTACTCATCTTACGCTAGGTTTTGGGATCAGAAAAAGTAGCTTGATCCACCAAAAAGCTGTTAGGTAAAATGGAGTGCAATAACCCATTTTGAGCCATGAATTCAGGTTAGCATTGATTCTTAATCAGTTTTATAGAATGGATGATAAAGGAAATATAGGATCAAGCTGAAAAATAAAAAGCATTGTAACACATAGTTAACTTAGCCATCAAAATCAATGGGCATAAAAAGACATGTTGAAATTTATTTTTAAGGTGTTCTAAAAGCATGTAGTAACTGAGTTTTACATAACTGTTTTTCCCAAACTTATTCATTAAAAAAAAAAAAAAAGACTACTATCTGGATTAGAGTTTTGCATAGATAAGGATTTCTAAAGTCATTCATTTAAGAATTTGCTTATATAAAAAATGTTAAGATGTTAAAGAGTAAAATAAAACACAGGAGCCTCTCTGGTCGTGCAAGGGGTTAAGTGGCAGCACTGTCAAGCTGTCTGCAGCCCTTGCAGCATGAGTTGGATCCCTGGGCAGGGAGTTAATAACCCACATGGCCTCTTCAGCAGTATGTTTAGTGGATCTGCCAGTTCTGCTCCCCATTCTGTCTCTAGTGAATCTTCTCACCCCCCAACCTTCTGGTCTACACCCCAGCTCTTGTATGCATAAATAAGTAAATATTTTTTAAGAAATATACAATGCACCTAGTTAAAAAAAAATGTTGCTAATGTATTCTTAAAATATTAAAAATGGAATACTTTATATCTTAAAACAACAAATGAAGTAATAGAATGTATTTCTTAATACATAACTTGAGAGTTTGTGTCTACCTTCCTTATATATTGAAAAATATTCCCAGAATTTTTTCCTGAATTCCCTCAAATATTTCCCTTCCACATGTATAACTGTTACAGGGCAACTGCAATGTGAAATGGGTGGACCTCAGTGTGGATCATCACCTGCATCCTTAAAAGGACTTATAAAGACTCAAATGCAGGCACACACAAAAATGTTAATAAAGGGATTATTTACAAAATGGGGGAAGTAAAGAGAGGAATAACCCAGGGACAAAGAGAGAGATAAATTAGCAATATTGCCCTACCAGTTCCGCTGAGCTGGGATCCAAGCAGCACACTGAAGGCAGGCAGGAAACCAAAAACCCCAAGGCCCACAAGTCTCTAGTTATATACCAGACTTGGCTGCTTAGCTCCACCCCCAGTTCCCAGCAATCCTCCCTTTGGTGCTAATGATATTATGGGATTTGAAACCCCTGGTGCCTTGTATCTCTTTGGCCTGGGGTAGGGATGGGGGTCCATAAAACCTGACCTCCTCTGAGCTACATTCCCAATACATGTTCTATTAGAGTGAAAATTTTCAACCCTAAAATGAGAAATTTGTTTACATGGTATATCTAGTCCAAGAAAATCTAGATAACAGTAATAGGTGATATTTAGCCAGCAGACAATGATTTAAGAGCTGACAATGATTTAATCTCCTATACGCAAAACAAGTGTAAGAAGTTGAATTATAATTATCCTCACATTATAGATGTGGGAACCAATAAGAATGAAGCATGGTCAGCTGAGTTAAGCAGCCTGGGGAATTTAGTAACAACCTTTTGCTCAGCCCCTGGTATGCAACTGAGTCCCTGATAGACCATGTATGGCCATGAAGCAGAATGGACCTGAGGGGTTCCATGACTTCTGACCCTTACTCGCTCCTGGCATGTAACTATACAGCTCACCCATATTGTATCTGATCATGTGCAGCTACCGATGGAAACCACTCAAACCCTGTAGAAATTGTAAGTGTATATATGCCCCTGACATCCTACAAAGGAGGCTCAGCTTTGGAATCTGAATCCCCTGAGTCAGCACTGTTGCATTAAACCTGTTTCTTGATAGCCCTGGTGTCCATGTTTCCTTTGTGCCATATAACAACAGCATTTGTGTATGAGTTGCTCACTATCAGAGTACACTGTTCAGAATCCATACTCTTGACCTACAAGCCCCAGTTTTGTAAAATCACTGGCCCCATGTCTTTTATTTGCATCAATTGTGAAATACATGTGGATCCAACTTCACTTAAATTGTTTCTCCTTTCACTCAATTTTCTTATTGTGTTTCTGATTGTCCTCCCTGGCTCTACCTTTACACTTAGAAAGCATTCTTTAATATCTTGGTACCTTCATGTAAAACAAAATACTTTCTAGTTCAATCAGATAGTATATGTGAAAATTAAACTGAGAAGCACTGTAAAAAAAAAAATGACACCATTCAAAAGCGCCTCTGATGTTCCAGTTAATAGATTAAAAAACAACAAATCTCCTTTAATAAGAGATTGTTCCTTCCTCTTTATTCAAAACATAAAACTTTCAAGATTTCCTTCCTTACATCTTTCTTCCTCCTCCTCTCTCTCCCCCCACTAAATTTTCCACTAAATTCATTTGCTAGTTCCATGATGTCCAAATATTATTGTCCAACTTTGTGATAAATTAAACCTGGATTGAACTGATCTGTAGAACAACTAACTGAAATATTCATGTGAGAAATAAGTGCTATAATAGTATTTTACCAAAAGATACAAAACATACTAATACTCATATTTACACATAAAAAGAGTTAATTATAGCCTACTTTAAAAGTGAAAAATCTAAAGCAGATTCCAACAGACCATTACCATATTTTTGATAACAAACAAAGTTTAAGCTTTTCATTTGTACTTGAAATAAAACCTTTTCTGTTAAAAATTCAGAATCTTAATTAATTCATACTGGCAATTTTACCCCCTATCATTAGACTGCCTTGGTTGCTTCACTACCCTGTGGGTAATTTTCTTCAGTAATTTTCAATTTTTCGTCATGCACTTAATATATTTAGTGAATTAATTCGACATTTGTTAAACTGTGAATGTTCAGGATAAGGTCTTCCTATCTATTTGTTAGACTAGCGTCAGATATACCTGAATATTTCATAAAATGTTTGATAACGATTATGAGAAAGATAAAAACTGACAATGATAATCTGAGTTTGAGGTTTTAAATCTCAGTTTATTTTAGGAATTTAGCGATATTGAACATTTAACTTAGAACAATGTGAAACACAAAATTCTCAACGTTGTCATTCTTACCTTTCCAATCAGACAGTTTTTTTTTTTTTAAGAATTCTGATTATAGGCATAGTTCTCTATTTTCAAATCACTCCTCCTCCAGCAAGTTTATTTTTATTTAAAAATACCTCTCCTTCCACGGTTTAAAAACAGAGCATATACTTTATAAGTCTCCTTCCATAGGAGCCACTTCACCAGCCTGTATGGACCACTGGGAATGTCCCTATTCAAGTTTTGAGATCTCTAAGACATTATCTACCCTGCACCCACATCTTCTCCAAGGGACAGCATATATTTGGGAAGCATTAATGATTTTAAAAGGCTCTAGCTCTTAGAATGTTCCTTCTTAAGATCCTTTGCATTTTTCCTTTCAAAAGGCTTCAATATGGGGACCTGGAAAAGACGGATTAATGTAGTTTAACAAAGTGAAAACCTAATTGAATCATTAACTCACTATTCAAATTCAAATATCTTCATTCCAAACCACATCCTCTATTTACACTTCTGCTTTGCTCCTCTGCCTGACTCTTTTCTTCCCCCTTATTGGTAAAACTTCTTAGTCTTAGTTCTAACCCTGAAAAGGTCATGTGAAAATGCACATTAGGCATGTTAGAGAAAGTCACAGCTGCTGGAGTGAATGCTCCTGAGCTTTGAGCTGGAAAATTCTGCTCTGCTCTCTAGGTTGGATACCTTATATTTCAGCGTTTCTTTCCTTGGGTTGATGATACCTTAGAACCCTGTTAATTCACTTACGTTGACTCAGAAATGTAACTGGTATATTTCATTTAAAAATTAGTATTTTGAGTTTTGAGTCATTTTGTATACCTCATTGATACTTCTTATACCTACTAAAAATTGAATTGGAATTTAGTCATTAATCAATTTCTTTGCAATTTTCATTTTACGTAAATTTCTTCATATTACATTCTTGTAGGTTTAATGTCACCTTTTAAGAAACTGTAGAATAATTCAAAATACATATATAATGCAGTGTGCAAGCAATCATTTCAAAGAAAGAGAGGAATCTAGCAGGGGATGAGAGCGCTTGCAGAACATTTCACAAGTCCCCACTGATGAGAACTTCCTGGTAATAATTTTCTATATCTCACCTCCCAAATTTCATTGAAACGGCCTGGTAAAATTTAATTTTATACACTAAACCAGTGATAATATAATCATTTAGGTGGTATGTTTAATATAAAAGTGACTAAATTTCTGCTAGTTTAATTTATTATATGCTCCATGATTTCTTCTAAACAGACAATGTCTTGCATACAGTAGGTGGGATTTTGGCGAAAATTATGCTTCTTAGCAGGATAGGAGCTAGACAAAGTACCTCAGTACTTCTAGTTCCCTTTCCCCATATCCTATTTCCCCTGTCAGGAAGGCTGACCATAGAGCCAACACTTTCCTGACCAGGTCTCCCTTCAAATTATTTAGCATAACTGCAAACAGACATTATTTTTCTTCTTTTACTGACTTTTTGCCAGAAGACTTTTTTTTTTTTTTTTTAATCTGAAGAATAGCACCAAAGTAACAACTCAAAAAGGTATTCTTGTGTTTGATGAAGTAACGCTCTAAGTCAGCTGAATCAAGATTTTGGGCATCACCACCAAAGACATTAAGATGCATTGCTGTCTTTGACAACTAGAGCACAGGAAAAATGGTCCAGACCTACAATGGTTTGCTTCTTGATACACCTCAAAACCAGTGAGAAAAGAAAGGAGAATATAATGAAAGATCAGAAAACGAGACAAGACTAAGGATAAAACTCAAGGATAATATGAGTTTACCTTAGTTTTTAAGACAACACAATATTTTTTTTGTTAAACTGCCTTTCATAATTTGGTGTCCTTCACTAAGCAGAAACAAACCAAAGAAAGTTCCACAGAGCAGCAAACCCTCCAAGTGTAACAGGGTGGTCCCAGAAAAGAGGGAAGTTCCAGAATCCCAGTTCCGCCCTAAGTGGGTGGAGCTGAGCAGGGATAAAAAGATTATACAAAGAAAACAGGCCGACAGGAAAAAAAGTAAACAAAAAAACAGGATGGAAAGCAGCAAGAAAACCTAAAAAGGCACATAAAACAAAAAAAAAATGTAAAAAAAAACTTCACTTGCATTTTAATCTTAAATTAGTTAAAACAGATGTGGGTTAAAAACCCGTAAAAAAGGTTAACAATAGCAACTTTCATCTTAATTTTAATTTTACTCTTTTCCTCCCAAATTTATCTAACTCTTTCTAACCCTTTTCTATGGGTCTCTACTAAAAAGTCCTTTAAACATGTGGCAGGCTTTTAGGTTTTGCTTTAGGCCAATTCTGTTTAGCTAAACTTTTACCCTCAAGGAGATGGGTAACTTTAAATGCTTAACTTAGTAACTATATTCTTTATCCTTTCTGTATTATACCCTAATTATATTAAAGTTCCTTTCCATTAAAGCTTTTATATGTTTATCTTTATGCGGCAGATGGAAAAAACCATTCAAAAAGGACAAGTTTAGGGGTTGGTTCTAGGGTGTTCCTCTCCCTGTCTTATAACACAAGGAGAGTATTTCTGTTTTCTCTCACACTGCTCTAAGCTGTTCCAAACTCAGAGCTGGGGCTGAAATCGATGAGACATACTAGGCCAGGAATGGGTCTCAGGAAGGGGCCACAGCATTGTATGCAAAATCTTTTAATTTTCTTCTCTCTGCAATGGAGATTTTTCCTTCTGAGGGGACCATTGGAGGTATGTGCTTCAAACTGATGCTACCCAAAGAAAATTAAATAAACTGCTTCCTGGGATTTTTCAGGAGTGGTTGCTTGATCTAAACAAAGGGAGGACGCAATTTGGATTTACCTCATTCTCACCCTCCTTGCTGAGGCAGATGTCTGAAGCACTCTATTTTAAGGATTCAAAGCCCATAATATTACTAATAACTCCACATACTTGTTTGCATTTCCCATGTTACATATAAATGTCAGAAGCAATGACTTGCAGCCCCCTTTAATCTCGTGACAGCTTTATTATCATTGGTTGGCTGAACTTCAAGAAAAGTTATGACAGTGGCGAAGTTCTGCAAACTGCAGCACATATTTTGGTAATTAGGTAAAGGAGAGAGAGCTACATTTAGAATGCACAGCTGAAATTATTTGCTAAACACTTAAGATGCTGAGGTATATCACATTCCTCCCAGGACAGCTTTTGAAGGATGATTTACAAAGCGTTTCTTTTACCGTTTTACCTTTTTTTTTCCAGTGAGGCTATTTTAGCAGCAGCTTTTACTTGAAAATGGATCTTCTGATAATGGAAATATTGTATTTGCAATATGAGAAGGTGGAAGGAGGGAGTGGTCTGAGAGGCTGTGTTTTTCATTTTCTCCTGTTTTGAACTCAGCTTTCTCGAATGACTGAATCTCTCCTGTGAATGCATTAGCATTGAGCATTGAAGTTAATATTTTTTTTCAAAGTTCTGAAATCAGGCCAGTGCTTTCCAATCTTAGAAGAAAATATTATAAACTGCTTAACGTACATTTTGATTTGACCCAAACAAAGACATTTGTCATTTTTAAAACTTAGTAATCAATAAAGATCATGCTAACAATTACCTAATTAAGTAGCTCTTTTTTTATATTATGCTAAAATGTCATATGCTTTGAAAATTTCTTAAAGGGATTTAACTACTTAAGCGCATAAATTTAGTCTAATTAATAACCAATTTTAATTCTGAAAGTTACCTGCCCACACTCATAGTTAATAAAACCTATTTGTCAACCGCTAAATCTCCATCTTTTTTTGAAACACTAATTTGATCCATCCCCTCAAACTTCTTGGAAGTTAATCTGAGTATCACATAACAAATTAACTAAAATACTTTAAATTTCCACAGGAAAAAATGTGCTTACTATAAAATGGAAGACAAACTCTCAATTCTATTTTACTAACTGATTTATTGCAAGGTACTGTGCCTTGTGCTATGAGGAATGGAAAGCAAAATACTCTTATTCTCACTTTACCTTCTCCATTCTTTTTTTCTTTCTTTCTCTTCTCATTTCTCTTCTCTCTCCTTTCTTCCACAAGCCTTTTATCTTTGACCTTGATGGAGTCAATTTAGGATACATATAAGATAATACAAAATAAAATGTATTCCAAATGCATAAAAATAATAAACCAAGGAAAAGAATGAGAACTGGAAAGGAGAATCTCATAAAATGTATTCTATTAGCCAATACAATGGCTAAAAATTGACTGCACACTGACTATAAGCAAATAAAAAGATTTTAGTTGGTTACATGAACAGATTCTGAATTTTTAAAGAAAAAATAGAATTAAATACTTGGGAGTACAGCCATCCTTGATCATAGAATGAAAGATAAGCTTTTTTCTTTTTTTTTTTTTTTTAAGATTTATTTATTTATGCACACAAGCACTGGGGTACAGGCCAGAGGTGTGGGGGGGGTGAGAGGATTCACCACAGAGAGCAGGGAGCAGAACAGACAGATCAACAGAAGTACACTGCTGAGGGGAGCAGCGGGCACAGCAGGAGAGGTCCGCCGCACCATGTGGGTCCCCTCCCTGGCCGGCAGCAGGAATCGAACTCGTGCTACAGTGGCTGTGGTTTGCTTCATAGTGCGTTGCTTAACCCACTGCGCCACCAGGGAGGCCCAAGATAAGCTTTTTTCAAGGATACTTATAAGAAGAGTACTAAAACACTATGCAAGAGAAAGTATCACTATCATATAGTAAGCAGCACTTAATTCAAATATTTAATTGTTGACTTTGTCTTCTCTTTAGTCACATGGCTTCCTACCAAGACCCATTTTAGTGCATGTCATCCTACAAATGCTTTGTGATGGTATGGCTTAATTCAGGAGTATATTGTTTGCTATGTAAAATAACAGATACAATATATAACTTTCAAATTATCTTGCAATATTATTTCTTTCTGTTGAATTTTGTTAGATATTGGCAAACACTGATTTTAAGATTATACTTTGAACAAGAATCTAAACCACAGGTAGTCTATGTTAAAATATGGTACAGTTCTTTGGCTTAATAGAAGAATTCCAAGAGATGTGATCCTTTCTATTACCCTAAGTAAACACTTTCTAGCAAGCTAAGAATGTCATTATTGCTCATATTCAAGTTTTCAATATTCACAAAATTATTAATAAAGAGAAAAAAAGCGTGGCGGAGAGAACACTAAATTTTGACTTGATTTCAAAGATGTAAGAATTGATCTCCCTGCCAGTTTTACTTCAACTATTACACGACTATCAAGTATTACTACAAAAATTGTGTGATTTTATCATGTTTCAAATAAAAATTGTTTATTATTATATATGGAAAGCTAATTTTGCCTTTTATTATCTGAAACATGTTTAAAACTAATGTCTCCTCACCACACTTTCTTTAAATGAACTTTTGTCAGCTATTTTTATTTTTTATTATTTGGCTTTCAAAATAAAGATTAGCATAAATTCAATGCAATAAGTATTGATTTTAAATTTATATCAAAAGTAAATATGATACAAGCTATGCCCAGATAAGTATTTGATTTCTCTGAAAACCATTTATCTAAAGCTTAATCCAGTATTTGTTTTGTTATTAGAACTTATTAGCTATCCAATATTTTTAAATTAGAAGTCAGAGCTAATATAAAAACCTTCCTTGGAAGTTACAAGGCTCTCGAAAATAAGTATGGTAAGTAATTTAAATGCTCAGATATAACCTTGAAAAACGTCTTGTTATGAAGCCTTTTTTCTTTAGTCCTTCAAAAAGAGAAAAAAAAATTAGAGAGAAAAAAGATTAATATTGTGAGTTTATGCAAGAAAGGTAAAACAAATGGACACTATATGCTAAATTCATATAATAGACATTAAGTCATTTGAAGCAAGTAAATATTAGTAAATTACTTTCAATCTAAGAACTTTATTATATTATTTATTCAGATAAAACTGATACATAGCATATTAATTCAAGTATACAAAATAATGCTTGATATTTGTATATGTTAGGAAATGATTGTTACAGTAAAGCCATCATCACCAATAATGATGTAAGGGAACTTCTCACTCATATTTTCTTCTAGGAGTTTGTGCTTTCAGTCTTAACAATGAATCATATTAAAATGTGTATTTTTTAAAATGGTATGATCCATTTCACAAACAAGGCTGTTCCATTTTATTATGTGATACCAGTCTTTAATGGAGTAAGTTTTCCATAGTTAAAAACAATAGAAGGTCAACTTTCCCACTATATTCAACTAACTAATAAATCAGATAGTCACACCTAATTCCTTAAATAATCTACTGAAGGCAGGGTACATTTACCTCTCTGCATTTTTGGAGTAGCTTGTGAGCAAACTACCAAACCAAACCGCAGGGGATGGGATTTTTTCTGTAATGGAGTAAGAGAAAAGTGGTAAATAGCAACCTTGTTGAGCATTATATAAACTAGGTTTTATTTACATTGTATCCTTCAAGTGCTAAATATGAGTACTACATGAAAAAGAACAAAGGCAGCACTAACAGCAAGGACCTTTCCATTTAGACAGTTATTCAAGCAAATCAGTCTCAGTGCATTAGGTAAAATGAACATTTGGCAGCCAATGTTGCCTCTTCTATAGCCATTATTACTGTAGAAGAAATTATATTTGGCCTTTCTACCCAGCTTCTGCCACAGGATCCTAAAATCCTTAGGATTTTCTGAGTGGCAGGAAAATCTTTTTTTTTTTTTTTCTTTTATTCTTGAGGAAACCCATTCTTGCCCAACTGAGTTTATGCTAACAAAGTGTCTTAGGTTTGGGACTAGATAGTTTCAGGATAGGGCTGGTGATCAAAAAAACCGAGTGTGAAACTTTCAGCCCCACCCACCAGCTTCTGGGTATGGGAAGAGGGGGTTGGAGATTAAGCTCTTAAAAATAGTTTTGAACAATGAGATCTGATGAGCTTCTGGGTCAGTGAATGCACCTGTGCTTCTTAGGTGCCATATCCGAATTCCATAGGGACAGAAGCATTTGTGCTCAGTGCCAGCCTGCCTTCCTCCTATGAATTTCTTCATCTGACTGTTTTTTTGTATCCTTCATAACTAAACTAGTGTGAGCAAATGTTTTCCAGAAATAAGTGAACCTTTCTAACAAATTATCTAATAGCAGAGGTGCATATGAGAAACCCACTGTTAGTCTGTTATCAGAAGAGAAAGTTAAAAACTACACTTATGATTGGTGTCTGAAGCAGGGTAATCTTAAAGGGATTGACGCTTTCATGAGTGCAATCTGATGCATCTCCAGGTAAATAGTGTCATAATTGAGTTAAATTTGTTGGTGTCTACTGAGAACTGGGGAATTCCTCCCTGTTGTTGGAAAACACTCCAGTCACTGTAACATTTTTTTCTTGATTTTGTTCAGCTGTTGGGCAGCCATCTGTTTTAGGGGTTCCTCAAAACCCAAGGGACAGGATATTAATTAGCCTAAGCTAATCAAGATAACTCCATTCCACTTGACAATTCTAGTTCCTATTATATATGATGAAAACCAGGGCAACTCAATGTTTAGAACAGATACCCAGAAAATTTTACTTACTTCTGAAATGGTACACTAAGATTTTGTCCTATGCTGAATGTTCTCATAAGAGTTTTAGTGACTTGGATCTTCTCCTGCCATATATCCTAGGATTGATTTCTCAGGAAAAGCACATGTTGGCAAACATTTTTGATTCATTTACCACACATGACATGAAATATGATAAAATAAATTGTCTTTAATTACATCATTCCGATTCAGTTTTGAATGTACAGATTCACAAAGTCAATGAAATTATTTGTATAGTGGAAAATGAAGAAATTGTGCTTGGCAATGGAGGATGTATTTAAGTGAGTCTACAATGCCTTCATGCATATGACTTTTTTTCCTATGAGGTTGAGTCCAAGTGCTTTTAAAATTATTTTGTAAATAATTTTACATAGGTTTTATTCATTTCCTTCCTTGCCTGGCCTACCTTGAATTTTATCTGTCCATGTTTTTCTTCATGTTCATACAGGGATATTATTTACACATCCAAAAGGATTATGAGTTTAAGAGATTTCCTATCATTGCAATTACTAAAATAGGATCATAGATATCTCATTGTGGTTTTGATTTGCATTTCCCTAAGGATAAGAGATAATGAATATTTTTTTTTTTTTGATGTGCCTGTTGGCCATCTGTTTTTCTTCCTTGGAGAAGAGTCTATTTAGTTCTTCTGCCCATTTTTTTTTTTTTTTTGTTTTGATTATTTGTTTCCTTTGTGTTGACTTGTATGAGCTTTTTGTAGATATTTGATATCAGTCCTTTGTCAGATGTTTGGTGTGAAAATATTTTCTCCCATTAAGCAGGGTGCCTTTTCATTTTAACTGTGGTTTTAGAAAAAGTATATTTAAACAAATTCCAACTTCACAAAAAGGAAACTTTTCCTTTGTAAAAAAAAAATATGTATTTTAGTGTGTTTACACATGTTTAGCTGACTGTAGCACATATTTCATGGAGCTACCAAAGGGAATTATTCACCAAATTATTCACCAAAGGGAATACTACCTTCCTGAGATTATCCTTTTGAGTTTCATTTTACTTACCCATTCACAAAGTTAAATATAAGATAAAAAGAACACTTGAGCTTATAATATTCCACTGCATGTTTTCCCATTCTAGCACCGCACTGTATTGCATATTTTAGTTCAACCACTACTTTACTCCAGTGAACCCACAACTCATAGCTTAAGTTCTTCATTGTCATTTCGTTTGGAAATAAATTAACCCTTAATCTTGGTATTTAATCATCTCTTCCAGTTTATAAAAGGCAAAATAAAGACTTATTCAATGGCATTAAATAACACTATTTTTTTTCTTATTTCTTCAGTTTAAAAGTCAGCATTCAGAAATCAGCACTGTATGCTTAAAATAGTTGTGAGACAGGTATGTAAAACCAACAGCCCAGACAACTTAAGAAAGTTGGTATCTATTATAAGTTCCTTTGGTTAAACAGAACATACAGATAGTTAGACTGAGGTCCAGGGAATCCTTGCTTTTATTAGTTCCTTCTGTATTAATTCTGGAGCTTGAGACAGCAGATAAATAATTACAGTTGGCATTCACCAAGATGCCACTGGCAAAGAGGCTACAATGGAGCATCTCTCCTTTCTTGCTACAAGCAGCCATGTTGGCAGGCTACCACAGAGAGGAATGCTTGCCTCTTCCATCTACTCTTGTGACAAAGAGATCAGTGTCATCTATCAGTCTGGCACCTTTCCTTTTACAGCAAATATCCACATGAAAATTAGTTCATTAGATTATGTGCAGCAGTAAACTGGGGAGATGAGACTTCTAGAAGACACTGAATGCAGCATGGTGTGGAAAATTAAAGTGACATGGTTGTTAAAAGTGATCATTACTAATAATGAAGTGGCTCATGACACGTTAAAATGAAGTTAATAAGACCGTGGCATATGAATAAAGTTAAGAAGTACAGAAGCACTTCACTCCTAATACTATGCTGTCCAGCCTGTAGTATCTTTACAGCTGATATATATTAATGAGTTGGTGACCAAAATTAAATCTGCCTGAAAACAGAGTAACTTGGAGTATGATAATAGAGTCATTTACTACATAATGCCTTATTGAGCATAACAGGCAAAGGAATATTAACCCTAATATTTTTAATATTGACTTAGCTGTCAGAGAGCCCTGAATTATGGGAGAAACTATGCAATAACCTATTCAAAGTCCACATAAATGACATCCCTTTTATCTCTCTTTTTTTAAATACCTGTGAATTTTAAATACTTAGTTACAAAGATAAAATATAATGATTCAAATAACCTCTAATAGATATTTATAGGTGATTTAAATTAATTCTGACATTTCTAAGTAATGCATTATAAGGAATATTAAAAATCAGTTTTTAACAGGCTATCTAGGTCCAGCCAAAATATCTGTTATGTGAAGGGAATCATGGAGGGTAGTAGTTCAGATATCAGAATTTGGAGTGACTCAATCTCAGTTAAAATTCCACTATCAACATTTACTATCTGTGCAACTTAGACAAATAGTCTTTCTGTGCTCTGATTTCCTCATCTCTGGAATGTATTTGAAAATAATTCTATATTAGAGAAGGTTATGAAGTTATAAGACTTGATCAGTGTCAAATCTTACAACAAGATGTAGGTCATAACAGGTGTACAATAAATATTAACAAATATTGTGTGGCACTTTGTCTTCATCAGAACCATCTGCCTCTTATCTCCCATTGCCTATTGTGGGGCTAGTTGGTCACCATGTACGTATCATCAATGACATCTTTAAGGAGGAAACCTAATAAAAGACTTGTGTTATCTCTTGGTACTATTGACTTCTTAAACTATTACTCTTCCATTAAACTATGCAATTTGAGAGAGTTGGGAAAATGCCTAGTCCCCTTGGTATGATTTCCTATCACAGAGTAGATACTTCACTAAATCCATATACACACATATAGCTTATCTTGTTGATACTCACAGGAATGTAAAGCATACATCAAAGCATTAAACATGCAGATTGTTATGTGTTTTCAAAAAAAATTTTAAGTATTCAACAATAGAATATTTCTAACATGCTCTTTTTAAAAAATTTTTCACATCATTTTTATTCTATAGGTTTTCTATAAATTCTAATTTTCCTTTTCTCTAGCTTTTAAGAGATTTAGAGAAATTAAAAAAGTAACAGGTTTGTTGATTGAAATAGAACTAAATCTATGTTTCAAAACACAATTACCTACATCTATATGAAGCTACTGAATACTTGAAATGTGGCTAGCATAAATTAAGACATAGCTCTGAGTAAAACATACACTATTTTATAGACTTAGCTTAAAAGATGCAAAGTATATCATTAATTATTTTTATATTGATAACATGTTGAAAATAGTTTGTGTAAAATAACATAAAATTAACTTTGTGTGCTTTTTACTTTTTAAATGTGACTACTGAAATATGAAAATGATGTATGTTTTCCATTTGTGGCTCTCATGTATTTCTATTGAATAGATTTACTTTATACTTATAGGGAAGGAAATCATTGGCATTAATCAAAATAACTCACATTAAATAGGAATTTAGACGTAAAAATTTAGAAGAGAAATTTATTTTAAACTTGTATTTCTAAATGTAATAGAGTATTTTACTTGTTAAGAATAACTATGGAGGGCTATCCTGGTGGTGCAAGGGGTTGAGTGCCACACTGTGGGGCTTCCATAGCCACTGCATGCAAGTTCAATCCCTGGCCAGGGAGGTGATCCACAAGGGGCAGCAGACCTCTTGGGCCTCACACTGCTGCTCCCCTTAGCAGTGTACTTCTGTCATTCTGCCTGTTCTTTTCCCCTTTCTGTCTCTGGTGAAGACTCTCACCACCCCACACCCCTGCCTCTGGCCTGTACCCCATTGCTTGTGTATATAAATAAATAAATAAAAATCTTTAAAAATAAAAAAAGATAAAACCAGATGGAAAATCTATGGAAACCAGATTTAACACCCCCTTCCTCCAAAAACAAAAAGTTATTTGAAGACATCAGAAATTTACTGAGACAACAGACACAAGACAACAAAATCCCATGAGACAGACAGGTGCAGAAATGTAAGTTGAAATAAATTTCAGAACCCAGGTACCTCTGCTGTGAGGCAGGAAATCTAGCAGAACTTCTCATAATCTTAACGGAATGGAAAGACAAAAATGGTAGTATAGCTCTTCCAAGCATCTAGGATTTGGGATCCAAGATTTTGAAGAAGAGGAAATGGCAGAGAAGTGAAGTCAAAGTTAATGGATTTCCACTTGAGACAGCTGCTAAATTCTCAAATTGCTCAAAATCAGGAATAGAAGTTAAACAAAAAGTGCCTAAAAAGATAAATGAAGCTTTCAGCTATCTCATGATTCCAAGGAATTAAAGTTGAACTTAGGAAGAGATATCATAATAACCTTGTGAAACTCCGCATTGTGACCTCTCTTATAAAAACTCAATCCAGTCTTGGCAAGTAGATCCCACTAGCTAACAGCCAAAGGTGGGTGAAATCTCTGGGTAAAGAAATTGTTCAGACTCTCTTTTTTTCATATACAGTGCTAACTACTTGATTAAATATTATAAAACATTTGAAGAATCAGAACCATAAGGAAAAAAATCAATACATCTACAGATCACACATTTGTGGGGTGAATGTTCTTTCCCAAAATTTGTATGTTATTTTAATGTAACACCTAAGGGGTTAACATCAAGTAGTGGGGCCTTTGGCAAGCAAAACCCTCAGGAATGGGGCTAGCCCCTTTCTTTATAAGGCTTTACAGAGCTCCCTTGCTTTTCCACAGAAGGACACAATTGGGAAGCACCATCTGGGAAGTAAGCCCTCACATTCTGGAGCCTTGATCTTGATCTTTCCAGCCTGCAGAACAGTGAGAAATATTTTTATTATTTACAAGCATCCCAGTATGTGGTATTTCTTCTAGCAGGCCAAATGAAATAATGTAGATCAGTTACTAAAGTCGTAAGATATGGATTATGATACATATGTTTAAGAAAACAATGGCTATAAAAATTAAAGCTCAAATGGAAACTCTAAAACTAAAATTCAGTTACAGAAATCTTAAAAACTCAGTATATGTGCTTATTAGCAGGAGATAGGATTAGTGAACTCTAAAATGGGTCAGTGGAAAGATCCTGCTTCCTTGGAGAGCAAAAAGGTTGGAAAATACACAAAAGATGGTAAGAAAGAAACATATGAGTATCAATAAAACATTCAAATAAGAAATATTAGGGTGTCCCTATGAGCATAGGGGTTAAAGTCTCAGTGCTATCAAGCTATTGCCAGCCACTGTGGCATGAGTTCAATCCCTGGCCAGGAAGCTAACCACATGACACAGCAATCCTCTTCTGTCTCAGCCACTGCTCCCCTCAGCAGTGCATTTCTTTAGATCCACCTTTTCTGCTCCCCACACTGTCTCTGGTGAATCCTCTCAACCCCCACACCTCCAACCTATACCCCAGTTCTTGTGCGCATAAAATAATTTTTTTAAAAAATCTTTAAAAAATCATTGGAGCCCTAGAATGGTAGAAGAAAGACAATAGCATAGCCATAGTTGAATAGTCCCTGACTGAGAATTTTCCAACATGATCAAAGATATTACACCTCAGATACAAGAAGTCCTACAAAGCAGGCTAGGATAAATATAAAGAAAATCACATTAGGTATATTATAGCAAAACTTTTGAAAAGCAAATACCAAGGGACAATCTTAAAGTATGGGGGTTCACAAGTTAGTCAACTATTAAATTACTAGAGTTTAAAAATATATATAACTTGGCAAATTGTAAAACTGGATGAAATTAGGCATCAAAAGAGTTTTGCAAAACTAATAATTCAACATTCTTGAAAAGGCTGCTGCAGATTAACATATGCCACATGCAACCCTCAGACTAATCCACATAGGGAAATGGTCAGTTAGCTGTAACAAATTATAGTAATTACACGGGTGCACATGATTGTTAGTTCTTTATTAACTATAAAGAGGGGGCAATATCTATCACAAAAAAGGGCAATAATAAATGGAACGTTGGAAAGGTAATTCATATTTAAATTATTTCATTAGTCTTTAAAATTGTCATAATTTTGGCTTATATAACCAATGGATAATGTTGGAAAATTCCTTCGAGAGTTGTGGCATGAAGTAGCAATTGTGATGATATGATATGACCTTACTACCTGTTTAAATGAGGGCAGTAGATTACTTAGCTCAGGCTAACAAACAACATAACCTCATTCTTTTATTAATTGCAAAAATTTTACCAAATTTGCTCATAATCATAAACAATTATTTTTGTTTACATGTTCCTTCCATAATAAAATATGTAAGACTCCCTTTTTGCTGTAGTAAATAAATACAAACATAAGCAGATCACAGTCAAAATGTTTCTCTGTTAAGCAACACTGCAAAGGGAAGGAGAAGAAAAATAAGAATGTATGCAACTAGTAGATTTAGTCCTCTCATTGTACACTGCACATATATTGGTTTCATCTCTGTCTTCTGTGCTTAGAAGCTTGAACCACACCATCTATTGTAAGGTGAATTTATTGATCTAGTGTTCTGACCACTTCTGATTTTTAATCTTTAACACCTTGTCTCAACTGTCTATCCCTGGGTCCAGCCATTTATTCTACAGATATTTATTGCATATCAGTCTGTGAGAGGTACTATTCTGGATTTGATATCTAAATAGAAGATACAGCTAATTAAGCAAAGACTTGGATTGTTAGACACTGATTAGTGCTACAGAGAAAAACTAGGTAAGAGAGAGGTCCTGAAATTGATAGGATTCAATTTTAGATCAGGTTGCCAAGGACTTTATAAATAAGAGCATCAAGGCTTGACAAAAATGAAAGAGCATAGAAATTGGGAGCAAGTATTCCAGTGAGGATTCAGTAAATGCAAAGGTAAAGGCACAGGACTGATCTGCCCAAGAACAAGGAGATTTGTGGGACTAGAACAGTGGGAGATTAAAGGTTGTCATGGATGATACAATCAGAAAGATACCTAGGAGCAAATTTCTAAAGGGCCTTATTAAGCCACTGACAAATTTTGGCTTTTACTCTGAAAGAGTTGGGATGCCACTGGAGACACTTTGTGGAGGAGTTGCATGACGGAAGTTGTATTTCACAAACTCATTTGGCTGCTATGTGGAGGTCACAGATTGAAAAGGACCGCAAGTGGGAATAGTGAAACCAGTTAAGAGGCTATTACAGTAATCCTGGAATAAAATAATGATATTGGAGTTTAAAATGGTGCAGAATTGTTTTCTGGCATTAGTTCACTTGTACATTTTGCTGATGGATTAGCTATGAGGAAAGGAAATAGTTAAGGATGACCATAAGGTATTTTTTCTTTCGATCTAAATATTGGTGGGAAAAATAGTAGACATCTGCTAAAATGGAGATTGTGAAAAAGTTACTTTTCAATTAAATAGACATCTAAGTGGTGACTCTTACTATGCATCTTGTATGATAATAGTTCAGAAAGAAATGTCATTTCAAGCAAATACTCTGCAATTTTCCACAAGTTATTTACATTCACAATGTAAGTTATTGTAAACACTTGGTTATTGGAAACACTGCTTAGTACACAGCTTGCCCCACCTCTTCACAGTGTTAAAACTATCTCTCTATGCCAAAATAAGAGGTCTATATGACCCAATCATGATTATCCACAGAAGCTTTTGTTCTTCAACCTCAAGATGTTGTCCAATAAAACTCCTTTTTGCTATTGATATATTGATATTGACATACCAAGTTAAGAGAATTTTAGATTCTGTAAGTCCATAGTTAGTAGTCACCATTTCCTTGGCTGCAAGTCATTCTAAAGTAAAAGGCCATGTAGAAAAAGGCCATGTAGACAGCAGAAGGACTTCTGGGAAGCAGAAGGCTGACTTTGATGTTCTCTACCAGTTTCAGTTAAAACAAGCTTCACTCTAAAACTTCATATTTAGTCGAGTCAATAAATTACTTTTCTTTCTTCTCCTCCTTCTGCTCTCCATTTTCTCCTCCTTCTACTCCTTCCAAAGAAATATTTTGAACTAGGCTTCTCTCATATACACTAATATAAATAGACTTTTTCAAGAACAACAAAAAAGAGTGAGGGATTTATCCAATTCCACGTCTGAAAACGGAGGTATGATACCCAAGCTAGTGACATTTCTTCTGCTGATTCTTGTACAAACATTTTTTGGGGGACAACAATTATAAGAATAGGCACTATTTTTGAAGGCAAAATTTATTAATTATTTATTCTGATTCTTCACAGAACCAATTGTGAAACATCCATGTAAGTGGAAGTCAAAAATACAAAAGAAAATAAAATTTCCCACAATTCCTAATCTGCATTAAAATCAACTCTCATTCTCTATCCCAAAATTTTTATATAAATTCCAAGCCATGTGTGAATTCTAGGTACATAATTTCATAAAAATTCTGGAGTCAACCTCCTTCACTGAAAAAACAAACAAATCTAAACCACAAGTAGATTCTTGGCTAATTTATGGACTGCTATTATATGTTATTTTCAATATCCAGTGTGCTCCACTTTATAATTATGTATAATTGCCTCTATCAGCTAGTGTATAACTTACTTTCTAAATTCAACCATTAGGGATACTGAATATTCTTTCTGATGGTTATCAATGCAACAATATCTTCAAAACTAGTCCAAAAGCTACAAATTTTATTTCATACTCTTCACAATATGCCAAAAGTTATTTATTTCTATCAGTAAATTCAATATTCACTGAGCAAAATTTTAATAGTCAAATATATATAATAAGAGAGTTCAAAAAAAACATTGTCTCTTCTTTTGCTGAGGCAAAAACATACTTCTTTAGTTCTAAAAATACATTTTCCAAAGAGAATCATTGCCAGATGAAAGAAAGTTAAAAATAAAACTTTTAGATAATATCCATCAGAGAAAATATATTTCTAACGATGATTACTTTCCACGGTTCCTCCCTAGATCCAAATGATGATCCTTCACGGTGGCTCTGAATATGCTTAACAAAAATATAGTTAGCATCTGGAGGAGGAAAACAAGATACCTTTATCTCAGGATTCCACAACTTGGAAACATCAGCATTTCCTTCTAATTTAGTTTATTTAATTCTTGAGTAACTCTAAGTCTCAGGATTAAAATGCCAAAAAGAAAATGAAAGGAGGACTAAGATAGAGTAGACTATAGTCTAAACAAGGGAAGAGGCACTGTGCATTATCCTCATGTGAATGGAGATTCCTTGGATAATGCCTATAGACTGGACAGGAAAAAAGTCTCGCACACAGTCGGCTATTGTTTAGTCTTTGTTAGAAGTGAAATAAGTAGAGTCTTGCTTTTCAGGCCGCAGTGTGAGGACTGAAAGAGGAATGCCACTGGATCCCAACAGGGTTTGATGTCTTCATTTTACAGGACTCCTCTGAGAGAAACCTGGCAGGCAGCAGTAGCCTGCACAGGGAAAGGCAAATCCTGAACAAGTTCCTTCCCTGGTAATGAAGACAGGAGTGCTTCTGTTATGATAACTTGACTATATTTCATGGCAGAGCTAATAGATTTGTGATGACATCATACTTTCTGTAATGAAAAAATGGAAGGAAGTAAAGAGGAAAAATGACCCCAGAAACCGTAAAATTCCCTAGAGGGTGACAACTAATTTTGGCAAAAGCTTACTGACAAATATGTGACTAGCATTAACATATTGCATTAAAGAAAGAGTGAAGAACTTCACTAAAATTTTTAGGCTATCATCTCCAACTCAATTCTAACCAGTCTATCCCTGGAAGTGTTGGAAAAAAATAATAAACATATGAAGATAATTAAATATTACAAGTTGTCTCTTGGCTACCTGTCAGGGTTTACAGTTCCTTGCAACACAGAATGTTGGCATGCTTTCTCCTTTATATGACTATTTGTGTATATTCAGATATTTTTTGTTTTAGAAATATGACCATATTGTAATTTAAAACATATTCTAAGGATGTGCTTCAAAAAGCCCCAAGATTGTGTCAAGCAGCCATTTTACAGCTCTCCAGATTTCTAGTAATCAGCAAAAAGGACTGGCCTTAGAAAAAGCCAGGTTCATTGTCTTGTAAAATACTGTGGGTATTTATATCATAGTGCGATAAATCTCAGAGAGAAAAGAAAGTGGGTATGAGATTTTTAGATCTATTACACCATTTAACTCAAAGAATGTTTATATGACCCACTGCACAAAGTTTAAATACATGAGGCAGTTTTGATTGTTAACTCCCTGAACTTGCTGGCAGAGCAAAGTGAGACAAGACATTTCTAAACAGTGTGCTCTGGCATTGTTATCTACTATAAGGCACTTTCTGTCTTGTCAGCTGCTTCAGACATCTGCTCAGCTCCATAAAACCTGCACACTAGCATGGGTCGTTTTTTGATTGTTTGGAATTGGAGCATTAAGTATTAGTTGATTATAAGTTTGGTCTGTTACTCAAAGGTTAGATAAGAGAGGAGAATTTTAGTTATAAAGTCAGTTCCCAAGGAAAAAAGTTTGCTTAACTCACTCTGTCTGCTTCCTATAAAATTTCATTTTTTTACAAAATGTATTTTATAGCACATTTTGATATGTCATGACAACTTGACCAATTAAGAAAATATTTCTATATTTAATTCTGCATATAACTACTAAGTCATTTATAGTATTTCTTTTTTTTTTTTATTAATCTATGCATCTAAGATCTGGGGTATAAGTCTGAGGTGGGGGGGCCCCAGTGACAGAGAGGGGAGCAGACAGGTGGACTGACTGAAATTACACTGCTGAGGGGAGCAGGGGGCAAGGCATGAGAGGTCTGATGTGCCATGTGGGTTAGCTTCCTGGCCAGGATCAATGTGCAGCAGTGGTGGTGAATAGCTTCATTGTGCTGAGACTTAACCCCTTGTGCCACCAGGAAGACCCCTATAAGTATTTCTTTCCAGGGTTTTATATAAAAATTTTATATAACTTAAAGATATAGTAAGATGGTACATTGCATTTTATAATTTTCCATTAATATGTTTTTGTCTATGTAGACTTATTTCTTCATAAAGCAGTCTTCATGGTTGTTGTACCGTATGAAGATAAGAAAATTCACTTATTCCTCAACCTATTGTTGGTTACTGAAGCTGTGCTGTTTTTCTGTGGGGCCTAGTATGAGGTCAATCCTATACTTACTTATGTTTTCAGGTGTCCTTGCCCCCATTTCATGATCCAAGCAAGTTTCTCTTCATTAAAATCATTTTTAAAAGCCTAACACATATTAGAATATGAACAAATTCTTGTGAACATTTTTGATTAGCTTCTCAAATTACATTCATGATAAACTGAACCCAAGATATTTGTTCCAGCTCTCAGTTATGGTGCAATTCTGTCCTGGGGCCCACAAATACGCCCTGATCCAGTCAGTATGTTCTTGCTATCTGCAGATTCTGATCAAGCAGAGGAATTAATTCTGTTTGGGGGAAATGGATAAGGATTATGATAATCAGGGTCTTCCAGGTTTTCAAAGAAGAGGTCTAATCAAGCCTAGTTCTAGGGAAAACCTGTACATGTAAAGATTGTATATTTAGATAGAATACACAATTAGATTTTTAAGGCTGTAAAGACAAGGTGACATTTACCTTTTGGCTTCTTCCAACTATCTCCCTCCATCTCTTTCTCTTTTATCCTTTCCACTGGCCACTGTCCATTTGTCGAGTCCTTGGCCTGGTTATTAATATTCTTGGGGAAATCAAAGGTTTGGCAGACACGAGTACCACTCTTAGTCATGATCCTACTGTTGCCAGCCCTGGCTCAAACTCGCTATCCACTGAGAAAGCTCTAAATTTAGCCTGTTGATGCTCTTGCTATTTGTTCAGAAGTTGCTAGCCACTAGGAATCTTGGGACGAAGGCCAGACTACAGCTGGGTGTTATACTGGAAACTGAAAGCAAAGGCACATTACCATAATATCAGAATTCACTCATGAGAACATGATATGATGCCAGACCACATAGAAATAGGGTATTGCTCACATATTTAAGCAAAGACAGAGATTACAATCTTAGAGGAGTTTTATTAACCATTAAAATCATTTTTAATTTAACAACATATTTATTTTTAAGATAATTTAAAAATAAAAAAAATTCTCTAACAAACTTATTTTCTTAGAATGCAGAAAATGCAATTGTCTGATAAATTTGTACTCTGTATAGTTCTAATATTATCACATGACCATTGTATGTCAGCAGTGTTTTTCTTTAGTAAAATAGCTGCTCAATACTTGTAAATAAAGGGAACAAAGAAGTGCCAACGTTCACATCTTACAGAAAATAATAATCTTTTGATTTACTAATGATCTTTCATTCTACTTCCCACTCCATTTACTGTACCAAACCTTTGTTTCCCCTTTTCAACAAAACTTCTGAGAGTTGTCAGTGGTAACTTGTCTATTTTCCTTGCACTTTATCCAGACTTTTAACCCCAGCACTTCCCTACCACTTCTCTTTTCCAGTTTATCCATGATACTCAGCTGATAAATCTCATGCCATTTCTCAGTCTTTCTCTTGAAGTCTAGTAGTAAATGAATGTGATCATGCTTGGCCACTTCAAATCGTATCGATACTTATGTTATACTTATGTTCACCTAATAATTTAGTAAAGACTGCTATGATTCTAGAGAATGCTATCCCTTGTTTTTTACTGAAGACTGGAACCATCTATCTATCTATCTATATCTATCTATCTATCTATCTATCTATCTATCTATCTATCTATCTATCTATCTATCTATCTATCTATACATACATACACATATATGAAGTATTCTTAAAACCCAAATATACTGTTGATGTAATCCATAGACTGGAAGGTCTAAAAATGTTCAAAAAATTCAACTACAATGGTGAACTCTATTTAGAGGTATGCTTTCAGCACAGAACACCAAGTCAAACTGGACAAATGAGACCACAGAAAACCACTTCCCTCCTTGTAGTCTGTGTTTCACACAAATATACACCCCCACACATGCATACACACACATACACCACTCTCTGTAAAAGCATTTTAGACAAAGTTTCAGATTATTTTAAGAATCAGTTTACAAATGGCCTTTGACTCTAGTAAAAGAACTATCCTATTTTCTGTCTCCCTGTGACGTTCTTCAACACATGGTTGTTTTCTGCTAGTTACACACATCACAGCACCTAATTTCCATCACCAGAATGAACTTATCAAACCCTCTCAGATGTCTCATATTTCCTTGTGCCTTGTTTTCCTTTTTATTTAATTTTGTTTCATACCAGTGATATTCTCACAGTTCTCCAGAGAATTTATTCCTTCCCGATGAAAGAAGAAATCATTCATAGTCCAAGTGTCCATTTTGTTTTTTCTGTCTACCCTATAGATTAGGGGTTAGAGCTATTTCCATCAAATTTAGCTTTTTGTCACTTTTTTCTTGAAGTGAAAAATTAAAGAAAAAAAACAAGAATTAGTTTTTTTTTTTTTTATTTTCCAGGTGTGGAATAGCACAAAGGATAATTTCAATATATCTGAGTTTCAGTGTAACTATTTTGTAGGTTAATATTTATTTATTTATATTTGAATTGAGGTAATATTTGGAAAGTCCTATCAGGTATTACCATACTACTGTCCCCACCACCAAATCACTCCTAGTCCACCAACATACTCTTTTCTTTTTTTTTTTTTAAGATTTATTTATTTATGCATGCAAGCACTGGGGTACAGGCCAGAGGTGTGGGGGTGGTGAGAGAATCCACCAGACAGCAGGATGCAGAACAGGCAGATCAA
>JAGFMF010011446.1:12176882-12235625 GCA_019455555.1 Galemys pyrenaicus | reverse complement strand
TCCCCACCCTGGCCGGCAGCAGGGATTGAACTCGTGCCGTAGTGGCTGCGGTCTGCTTCATTGTGCGTCGCTCAACCCACTGCGCCACCAGGGCAGGCCCCCAACATACTATTTTCAATGTAACTATTTTTGATGGACAAATTTAAAGTCTATTTCCAAGTCAACTCCCAAATAATTCAATAAATTATTGTAGAACCAAAGAATATTAGATCCTAAAGTGAGCATAATCATCGTCTTCAATCTTCACTATTTACGGGAAAGCAAATCTGTATTTACTATCCACAGAGCAGCTAGATACACAATTTGCATTTTACCAAATGTAATAAAAATTTGTTCTGGTTTGTTATCATAAGGAATTGGTTTATCAATCACCTTACATCACAGAATCCTAACAGTAATTATTGTTTAATTTGCCAGTAGCTATCAAATGACCATTGGACATATTAGTGAATCCAAAAATAGATCCAAATAACAGTTACTTAGTCTAGAGTCAATATCTCAAAAAAAGAATGCTTTATCAATAAATTATGTAAGGGGTGAAAAAATTCAAAGGATAGAGTTGAAGCCATATGTCTTACATTAAACCCAAATATATTTCAACAATACTATAGGAAATAAAAATATAAAAGTAAATGAAAATACAATAGTAATAGAAACAACAATGAGAAGTTAAAATATGTTATGATTATATAATATTTTTCTAAATATAACAAAAATTCTGAACCCTTAATGAAAAAGATGAATAAAAATGTAATTATATTACTTTAGCTGCAAATACCCACATCAAAGATTTTCTTAAAACAGGGTAAAATAAAAACAAGACTAAGATACAAATACTTGCAAATCATGTCATAAATGAAAAGACTAATTGTCCTATAAAATAACAATGGTAAAGTAGATAAAAGAGCAATGTGTGAACAATTTACAAAAATTTAATTACAGTAAATATGCAACATAAGATATTCAACTTTGCTCTTAAATAAACACATACTAAAACAAATTAAACAATGCACCATTTTCACTTCTCTATTCAACAGAGGTCAAAATATTTGTTACTGACTTGTATTGGTGAGGTTGTAGGAAAGAAGTACTTCTGATTTATTTTGAAGGGGAATGAAAATTGTTAATAACATGGATGACGAATTGTCATTATTAGCATCCCAAGTAAAAGACCTCTTATTCTAGCTCATCTACTTATAAGCATTTATGCTATTATTTATATTGTTAGTTATATTGATTTAACTATTAATTGAAGTACTATGTTGAATTTGCAAAAATTTGGAAAATATCTTGAATGTCCAGAAATAAAAGGCTCTTGAATTGTATTCTAATATATCCTGACAAGGAAATAACACACAGATAGATTATTAAGTGACATAACTATAAAGTGCTAAACCAGTATTATGTCACAATGTCTTCATGCATTATGCTACCAGCTATATGTAAGAATGTTGGTATGTATGCATGCATGTGCCTGATATGCACAGACTATCTCTGGAGATATGTACTATTTTCTTTTCTTAGAAAGAGTAGATGGAGATTATAGTATTTTCCTACTTTTGTCAATCTAGAAAAGTATTTTTAATTTAAAATATGTATTATAGAATGACAAACTCAAATTTGACTTCTTAGCATAGCCACATTTTAAAAAATATTTTGCTGTCTCTCTCAGGTTTAGAGAAGAAGGGTTTTTTTATATTAGTTGCTCATTTAGTCTGAATAGAGTGATAAAAATATAAAACTCAATGATTAATTTCCCATAGGTTGTAGTAAGGGATATCTGGGACCATCATCTCTGTAACTCAGGAGTTTTCAGACAAATACCATTTTGCAATAAGAACTTTTGTATAAGGCTCCCAGATCTTCTCCCTGATCATGTAAACCTATAGATATAAAGTCTATTAATACGAACTTGTTATATTACTATTGTTGTGTTTAGATACACATGTTATGCAATAATAATATATGGTAAGTATGGATAATTTTACTTTTTTTGTTTAAGATTGGTGAGTTATAGTTGTTTGAGGAAAATATGTAAATACCCAGTCTCTTTATGTGTGCTTAGGAAGCCCGAACACTATTCCTGGTCCACCATAAGTGCAACCTCCCCAAGAGTCAGACTAACTCAAGTGGCTTGATAAGAACACTGGGGCATGAGAGTTAGGGTCATGTTGATGGATGTTCTCTAGATCAGAGTGTGACAATGAGACAAACACTGTGCTGTTCTTGCTCATGTTAGGAACCATGGATTTAATTCCCTTCTTTCCTCTGGTCTGAGAATGGACGTCACTTTCTGAGGACAATTCATTTCACGTAGTCCTAGCCTTTTGGGTGAACCTAGCTTCCCAGGATTGAGGAAAGTCACTAAATTCTTATGACTCTCTTTCACCAGAAGCCTCCATTTTCCTTTCTTCTGGTCTCTGGAGCAACAGGAGGTGACATGCAAATTAGCTTTTTTTTTTTTTTTTTTTAATTCAGATCTCTGATATGTGAAAAGTTGCTTTATCTAAAGGGAAAAAGAACCCATTTGGTTTCATGTCTAAATCTGAAAAATTAATTTCTCTTGAGGATAAAAGATATTCACATTTTTCTTCTTTAGTCAGTCAAAACCCAGACATGATGCCCAGAATAGGAGTTAAATTAATATTTATTGAATTGAAAAGAATGTACTTGAGTCCGAACAGATGATGCTTACATTATTACCAATCCAACCTAAAGAGAAGATTGGCAGTACAAAATATGAAATCCCCTCTCTACGTTTCAATCATTCTCCTTCATAAGGAAAAAATAATCTCTAATGAAAGTGAAGTTTATTTATATTCATGTAGAGATGATATGCAATCCCCTCTACTCCAAAAAAGACTAGTTCTATATGATTGCAGCAGCATCTAATCAGTTACAATTTATGTGGTGGTTTCTTTTTCTTTTTTTTCCAGAAAGCTCCCTACATTTACATGATCAGCATGATACATATAAAAACACTTGTTAATGTGAATTCAATTTGAATGATACCAATGTTACAAGTTTTGTAGAGTTGATTCACAGGTGGGAGTACTTGATTTTTTTTTTTCCTCCTTACTAAGTTTTAGAAAACATTTAGGATTTTAGAGCTAGTGATAAGCTTAATTAAAAAGAAACAGAAAAAATTATTTAAAGGAGTTATTTTAAGATACTTAAATTTCAGTAAGTCATTATACTAAATAATTATGGGTGTTGAAGGAATTTTCAAACTTTTTAACGTTTACTTGATATCTTCTTTTTTGTCTTTCTTTGTCTGATTCTGGGATTTAAGTTTCTTTTGAAATATGAAAGTAAATTGTTGGATTTACTTTCTCTCCCACCTTGAAGTTTTTGAACTAACACCTCTAATAGAGATTCTACTTTAATTCTACATGGAAATGTGGAATAATATGTGAAGCAGACATTACTATTTGTTCCCAGTATAAATTCTCTCCTTTTCCATTTTGGCTATAAACTCTCACTTTAGTTTAGAAACAAGTCTGTGCAGACTAAAGCAAAATGTCTGTCATCAATATAATGAGACGTGACCTTGTGACAAAGTTCTAGTCAATGACATGAAGGTGTAAGTGATGGATGTGATATTAAACCCAAACTCATCTCTCTCTCTTGTGTGACCTTAACACATTTGACTGGTACCAAACAAAGCAACACCTCAGAGAAACTTGGATTGGCAAAACAGACAAAGTCTGAATCTTTGAATGATCCCTGGGAAAATGGTATCTGATTGAGCTGGATCAATCATCTTTAAATATGTGTGAAAGAAGTAAATTTGAGACACTGCATTTTTAAATCTCTTTGTTAAAGCAGCTTAGCCTCTAATCTACTTGGTAAGATTAACTGGAACTCTTACTCTTATCATTAGCAATATAAGTAAGTGACTTTTGCTTGTTTATGTGTCAATTACCTCACAATCAAAGTCCCAGTCATCTACTCCCAGATGAGATGTTATTAGTTGGAATATAAGGCAGTTCTTGATATAGCACACACACACACACACACACATATATTTGTCTTCTATATTTTTCTACTTTTTTCCTTTCTTTTTTATTTCAACTCTATTCTAAATTAATTAATTGAGATCTCACTGATAGTATATTTCCATATACTTAGAAATTCAACATAGAATTTCTAACCTACAATATTTCCTTACTTAAGAGGTTTTTGACTTTATTTTGTTGTACAAACACCAAATGTGTTTTAAAATATTGTTGTGGTAATAGTAATTGCTCATAGCACCTAACAGGGAAACAGGTCACTTTAGATGCATTGTGCTCACTATTTGGTCTTTTTAGTAGTTGTTCATAGGGAGCTCTTTCAAGGATTTTACCTGACAAGAGATCCTTTCTCATTAGAATCTTGAAGCTTACCACCCATTGTTTCCTTTGCTTAAATATTTGCTTCAGTGTACAACATATCAATAATATTTGTTGAATGATGAAAATAAATAAATATGTTGCATGGTTATCTTTATAGACTAAGGTTTTGCTAAGTAATTCAGAAAATGTAGTCGGAATTTTCCACTAGTACATGAGATGACATCTACCTCCCAACTTTCCATTTGTTACTTACCAGCAAAATATTCTTAATGCCCTCAGATTTTACTCTGTGAGCATAGTTTTGTGAAGTTTAAATTAAATTGTAACAAGAAAATCTGAGTTAACATAACAGAAAGGCACTGCATGAAGAAGCAGAGAAAAGCTATTAACATAGGTGTCAAAATAGATGCTATTGGCCCTATTGAAATGAGGTGAATAACTCACCTATATTAATCTCATGCTTTATAGACAGGAATGTTGGTTTAATTTATATATTCTTCATAAATTATTTACTATTCAATTTAAGTGATATTACATAAATGGACACATATTTTTCTCCACCTCCTAGAAAGTATCTTTTGCTTGCTTATTTTTCTAATTTATATGAGGATATAATTTGATTTGCATGTTTAATTGCATCTTAAATTTCAGCACCTTATGCTTTTGACAGGTCTGCTGACATTCACATTTCTCATGCTCTTTGAAAATTGAAGGTCATATGAGGCACCTTGAACCCTAAATACTTCAATGTATATTTGCTATTTCTTATAAAAGTATATTAACTTTGAAATTAAAAAAAATCCGTAATCACTTGAAAATTTAAATGACCTTATTATTTCTCTATATGTTTGGATAAATTCCCTCATTTAAATTTAAAAAAATCCATTAAACTATATCTCCATTATGCATCATTATGACACTTTCAATTGTAGTGCTTTGGTATGTGTTAATAGCTACTAGTTAAGGCCTGGCCTCATAGCAGTTCTCTTTTATTGTTTTCCTAGTTATCCTTGAACATTTTTTTTCCATATAAACTTTGATATCAACTAGTCTAGCTTGATAAGAAGGTAGTTTTTTTATTATTATTATTATTGAGTTTTTCTTAAATTTTACAGAAAGGAGAAGTGACAAATTTATGATTCGCAATCATCTAGTACAGAACAAGCAATGTCTTTCAAATTAACTTTTGTATCTTTCAAGAGTATACTAATTTTTTTCTTTTATTATTAAATGGCCTTTTTTTCCCCATCTTACTTTAGCAAAAGCATTATCTTATTTAAACTAACTTGTTGAAGCCAAGGCACTCTTAAGTCCTTTCTTCCTTTTTTGTTTTTTTTTTTTTTTAATTATTTACGCATAGAAGAGCAGGGATACAGGCCAGAGTTGCAGGAGGTGAGAGTGGGGAGCAGAACAGGTTGACTGACAGATACACACTACTGAGGGGAGCAGCAGGCGAGGCAGGAGAGGTCTGCAGAGCTATGTAGTTCCCTTCCCTGTCCTGGGATAGAACTTGCGCTACTGTGCTGCTGATGGTTCACAGTGCTGTGGTGCTCAACCCACTGAGCCACCAGGGAGGCCCAAGTCCTTTCTTTATAGTCAGAGTTCTGACTTAGTAAGACTCTTTTTCAGGATTTCACATTCAGGATTTTCACACATCTTCACTCTCTCACATGGTTCTTCCATACCAACTTAGCAACCTACAAAGATTTCCAACAGGAGACTAAGTATTTGCTTTGCTGGAAATATTTTTTTATTTGAAATATTTAGCTTTTTATGTCTTCTGATTATGTGCAAAGAATTTCTGTGATTTTATTTTTTCTTCTGTTGGTATTGTTAATTTATTTAAACTATAAATCTCTTAGAAAGATTTGAATTTTGGCTACTGACATACCTTATCTCTTTGCAACAAAAATCATTTTTAATTGTTAAGTTAGACATGACTAACATATAGTCATTACAAAAGGATGTATATTACAAAATCCTCCCATAATTAAATAATTCAATCCAGTTCAAGCTTATTGCTCCAGAGAAATTTAGAATCTTTTCATCAGTCAGTGATTTGTAACATATTGTGTTTCTTTTCTTGGAGAGGAGAGGGATACCGGTAACCAATGTTGTTGTCTGATTTTGGGTTTAAATGAGCTAACCCTAAGTTCCCATTGTAAATATTTATTCTGTCCTTCAAATCTGTGGTTTTATTTTGTATCCTGTGAAGTCTTAGTGGTTATGTGGAAAGGAAGCATGGACCTCTGGAAAGACTACATCACTTCATCGAAACAGGTCAAATTTTAATGTGTCTTTAGCTTGGGTTTATTATAAGGTATCATAAGAATACATGATTTGACTGCTTTTAAGAAACAATGACAAAGAGGAAAAGAAAAGCGTACATATATTTAATTTATGTCTTTTTTTTGTTGTTGTTCTTCTAAAGATGCATTTCTTTATGTTTATTTGTATTTTTGTAGGAAACCAGCTCCAATCCCACTTAGAAGTAGTTCAGTAGAAACAGAACATATGGATAAAGATTACATGTAATTAGCAAGTCATTATTCTATTTCTTATAATTAAATGCTATTGTTTTAGTTATATATAAATACAGATTAGAAACAAAGCTAAAACTTAGTATCTTGAAACAATAACATTATTTTCTCTTACAGTCCTGTGGGTTTACTGAGTGCATCTATGCTGTTCTCTGTGGTTTTACTTGGGATCATATGGGGTGGCATTCATATGTGAGCTGAGAATGAAGTCATAAGGACATTTATTTCCTTGGTATGCTTTCATGGCTAGTCTTTACTCCATTTCAATACAGTCTCAGAGACTCTCTCCATGTGGTCTTTTTATACAGTCTCTCAAGCAACAAAACTCCTTACATAGTAGCTGAGGTCTTCTAAAGGTGCAAAAGTATAAGCTGTCAGGCTTTGTTGGGGCACAGTCCAAAACTGTCATAGTTTTACTTCTTCCATATTCTATTGGTTATAGCTAGTTATAGAAATCTATAACTTCCATGGAGTAAAGTATAGGGAAGTGTAGTTTACTGTGATCTAGTTTTGCTATTATAAACACCCTGTTTGGACTCAGAAGTGCAAAATCAAGAGCAGATGATGCCTCTTCAATTCTGTGATTTTCATAAAACAAACTGATCTTTGATTTCCCACATCTTCACACGTGTCCTGCTTTACTGTGTTATCCCAATTGAATTCTTACTTTCTAGTTTACATTTAGTGATTGCTAGGACCAATGGTCAAACCACAAACATTTATTAGGCAAATTGTGCTTTTTTTTACACACTGTCTTCTAATGAAGAGGATGCCCCTAAAAAAGTGTACATTAGTTCCTTTTTCTGTAGTAAAAAGAAATTGTTAAGTCAAAAGTCTTAATAGCTGTGAATCTGCTTGTATGTTATTGCATCATTTGCCTTTTTACACAGTAAGTGAAAAAATACTTTTTTATAAAATGAATTCTACATGTCCAATATTTCTAGTAATCCACAGAGAAACTCAGACTAGACAGGATACTACTTTCTCAATTGTTATGTTCCTCCTACACAGTGATACAAAAGCCATATTCATGATGAGTTCTTCAGTCCTAGGCAACTTGGCATGGAAGCCTTGGAATGAAATCCTTCCTACAGTTTAAAGTCTATAACAAAAAGATCTCTACCTCAATAAGCCCACCAATATTTTCTCAGTACTTGTAATAATTACTCTACTATTAAACACATTATAATTTTCACCAACATTCTAACCCTGATCAATCTTCATTAAACCACATTCCTTGATGATTAATTTATTAGTTTATATTTTATATAAAAATGCAAAAAAATAGAGTTCAGATTCTAGCAGACAGTTTTTCCAAATCTTACTCTTTTGTTCAACTATGATATCAGGATACTTCTTGAATCTTCCATTTTTAATCCCAAAATTCTACCCACAGATTAAAAAGGCACAGTGTATATTTTAGTTAGACTTCATCTAATGGTAAATTTGTAGTACATAATGTACTAAATCTTAGCCTGTGTTCTATGTGGCTTCTTTAAACTCTATCAATGGGCCTCTACAAGGAACTAAACTAGTAAATCCTCTGATGAACATGTCTCAATAGGATTTTTCTTTATTGAACATTTTATAGCAGCCTATCATCCAATATGTGGGCATGTGTCTATTTCAGCAATTAGAAACTGGTGGTATTTAATAATACAAAAAGTAATTTTGAAATAATACTGACTTGGACTATATGTTATTTGTGTATTATTCCAAGAATACCCTACTGTCAGTATCAACACAAGAAAGCAGTTAACTTTGAACTAGGAAAAAGATAAGCTACATGGTTCATATCTCACTTACCAATAGTGCTGGGCCAAGAGCTACCTGAGTGCTGCCACAGGCCTACCTGAGTCTTTCCAACCCTCCTTTATAGCAAAGACAAACATCAACAGGAAGGAGAAAGACTTAACAATTCACATTGCAAAGTGAATATTTATAACATGTCTCAACATATATTCACTTGTAATTTGAAAGTTTGTTTATGTAGCTGAGTAAACTAGTCAAACTAGTCAATAAGAAATTTCAGATAGTCTCAGTAGGTAATAAATACTATAATATTTAATTTTGTGTGTACTATAGATCAGTGTCTAAGAGTTTGTTACATAAAAGGAAAATTCCACGAGTCTACACCTAAATTTCTCTGTAATTGTTAACCTTATTCATCTTGAACCTTATTCCTATTAACTTTGTTAAGAGATTTTGCTCTTCCTTTCTAAACTAATTTGAGCTTCAAAGCTTCCTTGAGAGCTTTATCCTATGCTTTGACTCTGACTAGGTTTCCTGACTACCTCAATTGATCATGAAAGAGGTAATTTTCCTTTTGTGTCAGCAAGATCCTGCTTCTCTCCAACATTTTTCTGGTTAACATTTCCCCTGTTGACTCAACTCTATTTCTTTGTCTTAATAATTAAAAAGGAAGAAGAATAAGAAAAGAAAGAAATCATGCTAAGAAGGAATGAAAATAATTACTAATCACAATTTATCTTACATTATTTTACATTGGGTTATATCACTAGAGGATAGTTATGGTGAAAAACACTTGCACAAGTAATTAGCATTGAGAGAGAAAATAGGTCAGTGCCATACTCTTGTAAAATTATAGCCAACTCTAAATTTTTATATGTTAAACTCAGGTCCATGGACTTTATTTCTATTAAGACATTTAATTCCCAGACACTCTGGAAATAGTTTCATTAACTATTCACCTTTACAGATGAGGAAACTGAGCTGCTAAAGGTTAAGTAAATTTCAAGATTTTGCAGAAAATGCTGAGTTGAATATGTGTCCAGGGAAAGATTACTTCTAGGAAAAGGAATCAAGATGAACTAGTGTTTGTTCAATTATATCAGCCGCTGTCAGAGTAGTTTATTTCTATTTACTTCTCATAACAGCTTTATTTTCAAAGCATTAATATTTGCGTTTTGCAGATATAGAAACATATTCAGAAACTTTTAGAAAACTACTAGCGTCAACAATTATTTAGGTGTAAGACCATGTTTAAAACTTGGGAGTTTCTTTCTGTGGACCTCATAATATGATAGATTCTGAGATGGGCATGAAAATGAGCTATATGCAGGCAGTTTTCTTCCTACCTGTGAATAAGCAGAAACCTTTCTTTTTCTTTCTTTTTTCCTGATGAACTTGTCCTTTTAAAATTAAAAGATAAATAAAGTAAAATGAGCTGCTTGCAAGAATACAAAGAAGTATGAATTGTAGATAATTAAATGAAGAATCATAAGCAGTATACTTTGCTTTTTTTTTTTAATGGTAAAAGGTATAGTCACAGGGTATTTTCATGCAGGTAGTAGTCAAAATAAATAGACTTTTAAACAAACATAATTGTAACAAGAGTGTAAAGAACTATGGGAAAGATATGACATTGAGTATGCTAAAGAATTCTTACCTTGAAGACTTGAAGAATAAATGAATGCATGTTGTAAAATAGGTCATCCAGCATGGGGGTGTTTATTTTCCTGGATGGGTTACTGGGCAAAATGTGGGACTGTTGATTAAGGTACATAACCTAGTCACAGGAGAATATTTGGGACAAAAGATGATGACTTCAGTCTTGAAAACATTTTGGTTTGGGACACATGTGTGGTAGAGATATTCATAGATGCAGAGGTCTGGTTCTGGAAATTAACATTTTGGAGGTAGTAGTAACAGAGGTAGTAGTTTATCAGATTAAAATTAGTGTGTATGGGAAAAACTTGCATAATAGAAGCATTTTCTGGGTTAAGTGCCACAAATGGTTTCAGTAAAGTCAAAGAGGTAGTCAAATCATGATAGGTTTGTGATTATCTAGATGTGAGAACAGGGAGATAGGGAGGAGAGAAGAATGTGGATAAAGTGTCAGAACATAGGTTAGGATAATATCATAATTTGGTTATTTTTTCTGTTCTTTATGGTGGTATTGGTGAAGTGATAGCTTAGGCTTTGTTTACAGTTTTCATCTGAAGTAAGCAAAAATTGAGAATACTTGTAATGATGGGGAAAATATCAATACAGAGTAAAACGCTAAAAACTGGAAGGATAGGGGATAACTTATGAAACAGAAAACTGTTGGGAAACTGAATACAGGTAATGGTATTAGCCTTTAAAAAAATTAAAGATTTATTGAAACAAAACAATAGGGAGTAGAGGCAAAATAGATTTTTGAACAATTAATAGCTATGGAACTAAAAATTGATTTAGTTCAAATTATATACCCTTAATTTTCTTAAAAGAACTGAAGGCAAATATGGTTCCTGATAAGGTCTAGAGTACATGACTTATTAATAGAACATTAACTATGCACTATTAATATATAGCAAGAATAAGGGAGTCACAGCCCATGTCACAGGTGCTCCATCAAATAAAGTACACTCTCCAAAAACATGCACCTCTTCATTAAAGATTAGAAAACCTCCTGAACTCAAAGGCACTCCAGATTCTCCACCACCTAACAACCGGTTCTAAATTTATAGCATAGGAATTGGGATACTTGAAGAGAAAAGTATATTTGAAAATTTGACCAATGAATTAAGCTTTGAAAATCTCTATATAAATAATTCTGGTTACCCATGTTCTATGAGGATACTAAACATTAGAATCCTTGCTAATTTCAAGAAAATGTGGATTACCAAATATTGAACACTTGACTCAACCATATCTAAATCCCCTTTTTTTCAGAATTTTTACTATTTTTGAGATACTCTAATATGTAATATTAGAATGCAGGTCTAAGATAGCTAATTATATTTCATTTCTATAAAATCTATTCTGGGATAGAAAATGGCAATAATTAACATCTATAATTTATGAAATGTAATTTGCACCATGCAAATATCTGACTTTCTTTGAATTTGTGACTAGTGCAGTAACCACATCACTTTTGCTGCTAAAACCTCTGAAGCGGCTTTCTATATGATCTGTGGGCCTTTAAAAGGCAATTACACAATACAGCCAGTCCTAGACAGAGCTGAAAAGTCAGTGTGAGGGAGATTTGATAAAATATTTTAAGTGCTAGATATTAAATATAAATTTCTAGGATTTTTTTCATCTAACAATCAATTTATATGCTTATACTAATTTGTGAATATTTTAATCTATACACCATCAATATGTAATTGAATTCTACTTGGCAATATGTTTTTATTTAATATGTAAGGTAATTGGAGACAAACATCAAATTTGACTGGATTTTCACTAAATTGGCAATTGCTTTACTTATATACTGGCTATTTTAGTTTTGTATATAAGCAAAATCTCCCTGAGTCCAAAATAATTTATGCTAGAATTATAGTTTGTGTTTCAAGCAAATCTTATTTAGCTAGCTAATTCACACTTAGCAACAACAATAAACACTACTAACTTATTAAGTCAATATTGTGCCATGTATGAGCTACACCTATTCCTTAATTTTAAAATAATCATTGATATTCTATTCGATTAAGCACAATTCACATATACTAGTATTGATTATATTTGTAATAACTTTTCTAACTAATGAAATCACATAAAGCCCCAAAATAACTTTTTTAACTGGGATGATTTGAAAAATATATTCAAAAGTTGACAAAAAGCTATATGCTCTTTCAGAGTGCTCACAGAATTAATGACTAGGTCAAATTTGGTTACTGACAGTATATTTTCTAAAGTCAGTTTATATCAACTAGAAATGGATGTAATTTTTCACAATTTAGCAATTAGTAAACCATGTATGTCTGCATACATGTGTCCAATAATATATACGTATGCATATTTAAGTGTGAAATTGTTATGTGTATATGTATTTCATTACATATGTCATATATATTCTTTGTTCCCATCTGCTAGAGATTTAAATACACCAATCTTAGAAACAAATACTTTGGTAAACATTCACTACTTTAGACATAAAAACTCAATCTCTTCAAAATTTATACTGGTAAAATAAAGACATAGCAACAATGGCATCTTGTACTCATTGTTCAGGATCACTTTAAAACAAATCATTTCCTTGTCAACCCTGCTTCCTAGCACCTAAGTCATATCTGCAAATAGCTTCATGATAAGCATTTGCTTACATGTCCACTTGAAGAAAACTGTGAAACATTTTCCAGTTGCTTATAGGGAGATCCCAAAGTAGAAAGCAGGAGTTTTTCTGTTATCAGACTGACTGACTCCTATCTGCCCCCCTTATAAAAAACCTTTTAAGTCAGCCATTTGTGTCTGTAATCAAATACTCAAGAAGTGGCCCTTCAGTAATGTATATGTACTTCCTTCCTTTGTTAGAACTCTCACCCTAAAGCTAAGAATACTCTGTTGACTTTTAGCTCAACAACTTCCTATAAGTTGCAACTCCCATTTGCTGTTTTGGATTGATAGTAATCTCTCTGCACATGTATTCTAATATACAGTGGCATGGTAGCCAATGTTTCAAATGCCAGCGGAAATGCAATCCACTGCTAGAAGGAAGCACTTATGAACTGGCAAAGAATAAATGACTGCCATCGGAAATAAGCACTTGTCATATCAAAGCTTTGGCAAACATACATGCTTAGAAGACTTAGTTTAATGAATTTCATCTACACCTACCAGATGTGATATCTAGAAATATGCCAGGTGTTTGCCAATACATAGTGTCTGGAAAATCTTAGAAATTAATGACATTTCATTTTGAAATTGATTTTTTTTATAGGACTGTTTTAGAAAAATTAAATAATTTATCCATTCTCACCATTGTTCTTACTGCTAAGTCACAGCTAGTTTAACACAAAACACAATTCATTGGCAAGATATTGTATATTGCAACTTTCTAATATGTCTATAGCAAAACACTATTAAATATAAAAATGAAGAAAATGACAAATGAATGATCATACCCAGAAGCTATTTACTAGCAAGCATTAATATTATTTTTATTCCTAGAAGTTTTGGGTTAATTTTTGATTGTTTCTGGAACTCTTTTTAAAAAATGCTCAGAAGCCGGTTAAATTAACATGTTCTTCCTCAATTTAAATGCTAAGTTGGTTTCCTGAATGCAGTCTAACAGTATATCCAATAATTAGAAGAGGAAAGGGAAAGTAGACAGACTTTTTAAGTGTTAACACCAGAGAAATTTCATCATCCAACAAAGAACAAAATCTGTCTAGAGAAGACTTAAGTTGAATTACCTGTTGCCAACAGTTCAAAGAAATCAACGCAGGATTAGTATTAATGACAAAACAAACATGTTGCATTGTCTTAGGCATAAATGAGGCACAGAATATCTGTACTCACTAAGATCAAAGGATAATTTTCAATGAAAGTGTAGCACACTTCTAAAAAAGCATGAGAAATGTAAAAGGAGAAGGAGTTCAAATTTCACTTTTTCCTAATGTGATTCTTTAATAAAGATGGATAGAAATTCTTTTTTGCAGATGTCATATGTAGGTGTTGAAATGTGTAATCTTATTATTACAGTCTTTGCAACAGTAAAGTATCCTTTTTAGTGTATGTTCTGACTTGTTAGTATTTGAATAGAGACATTGTTGGAAGAAATTTTTAAACTATTGGTGTAGAGATATAGGAAGACAATAAGGCCTGCAGACACCACTGTAGCTTGAATTTAACCCCTCTTCAATGTGGGTAACAAGAGACAAGGGGATTTCTCAAAACATCATTTAAGAAAGTCAAGACAGAAACATCCTTCAGCAGATGACTTGGTTTGCTCAAAAGGGAGAATGTTCAGGTATGAGGAATATGACTTGATTTGGGGAAATTATTTCTTGTAACTTCTTTTTTACTTTATAATATCACTATGTTTTCACCTGTCAGTGAAAATGCATTTCCCCAAATATATTATATTCTCTCAATGCAAAGACCCACCTGTCAAATTATTTTTAACTATCTAGAATCCTCCTTTTCCATTTCTTTTTCTTTACAGCTTTCATCATTATCTTATAATGGAGACTTTCCCAACCTCATGATATTATCCTAAGATTTACTTAGATGCTCCTTTGTCATGTCTACTTGCTGAGGAATATCACCATTCTACGTAATTCTACTGTGAATTCTTTAGACATTATGTCTTTAATCATTGCATTGCACAAATTATTTTGCTATTCTGTGTTTGGTAATAGTTTGCTGAATGTCATAAGATAAAACTACCTTGGAACCTTTCAATCCTGGTTCACAACTATATTCATTTCTTCCTAGTTGTCCTAGTTTGCTACCAGAGATTTCATGATCTCTGAGAGGTAGATACTAAAGACTTTCAAAAGTCATTTTCACCTGGTCCCTGGTGGTAGGAAAAGACCACAAACTACAGTCTCCACCCAGTGAGGTGGTTAATAGATAGAGCAAGAAGTAATCAAACTTGTGGCCTTAATTTCACATTGTCTTGTTGCCCCGTGATTCCCTCCAATGTTTTGTTATATATGGTTAATAAAAAGGAGGTCAAGATTGAAGGAGAAAAAACTTAAAATTATCTCAATGTTAGTAAAAAATTCCCCCCTTCAGTATTCTTTTGTACTAAAACCTAAACCTACAGGCTTCCAATTGATACAATTATTTTTTCTAGACTATGTTTCAATCTCCATTATTTTTGAACACTTTGGATGAAGAAACGAAAAAGTAAAAACACTTTTTTTTTGTACTCAGGAACTTTTAACATAATTATGAAAATAAGACAAATGTCAAGTAAAAAAAACTGAATTCAAATAACATTTCAAGTCACCATAGAAGAAATGTCACAATGTTATACATAATGAATGATTTGTAAGCAGCTATAATTGTAGATAAGAGGAGAAAAAGATTATACAGACTGTGGTAGTTAAGAAAAACTTTAGAATAAAAGTAGATTTTAAATGTTATTTGAATAACTGAATATCATACAGTCATCCCCCTTACCCCTGGATTCACTTTCCACAGTTTCAGTTGTGCACAGTCAAACACAGTTCAAAAATATTATGTACAAGAAGATAGTCAGAGGAAGCCCACATTTATATAACTTGTACAATAGAATATTATTATAAATTTTCTGTTTGTTATTATTACTCTTTTACTGTGCCTAATTTATAAATTAAACTTGATCATAGGTACATATATATAAAGAAAAACATTTATGTAGGATTTCATACTATTCATGTGTTGGGGAAAGCCAGAGGCTGCAAGAGCCATAAGCCATAAGCAACAATCAAGGACAGAAAGAAGTGTTATGCTGAGATCCTTGTGAGACTTGCAAACAAATCATGCTAACAGTAGCTGCACACAGCTCCCAGGATGGCGGCATACACTCTTTCACTCTGGAAGAAGATAATAAGGAGACAAAAAATTGTTAGATGATAGTAGTGGCTAGTTACATGCAGGTGAGCTTGGCATACAACTCTGCAACCTTGTACTTCTGGGCTCTGGTTCTTGTAGCAAGAACATATGCTTGAACATAACATATGCTGGTTAACTTTTCTCATGCTCAATAAAAGGCCATGAGAGGTTGGGAGGATTGCTATTGGCCTAGGAGAACAGTTGTCTTCCATCTCCTTGCTTCTACATCCTGTCTGCTGGTCTCATCACTGGATCACCAAACACATAGAGTTACAGCAACATTCATGGTTTCAGGCATCCTCTGGGGATCTGGTAGCAAATCTCTTGAGAAAAGGAAGGCTGTCTGGCCTTGGATGAATTAGGATAAGGAAAAAATAGAAGATTACAAAATATGAAAGTACCAGAGAGACAGATTTTGAACTAAGTTAGTTTGGAATGGAGAGGTGAATTTAAGAAGATGAAAAATTAATTGAAGTAGATTTGGAAATTTTATGTGAAGAACATAGTATAGTAAAAATAGTAATTTGCTTTTATGATACTGAGATCTATTTTTTGAACTTGTTGCTGGCCCTTATTAACTGAGTACCTTGAGGCAGTATAGGAATTCTATATTCAACCTAAAATATGTCATAATGCTATTTAACTCATAGGTGTAATGTATTTAATGTACCTGATATGCAATTGGTTTCTGATATATACTGTTTACTTCCCACACACAATCAGCATTGTGCTACAGGTACCTTACTTATTTAAGGTTTACAGTTTATTTTCCATGTAGATGAATTACAAAAGATTAAAAAAAAAGGCAGACTATATGCTCAAAGGTGGACTTTTGGTTAAGATTAATCTGCTTTTATTGCACAAAAAATGAGAAGAACCAAGATTGGTTAAAAACCTTATAGAAAGGTAAACATAGATTAACAGGGATTACTCCAAATTGGTTTCTATTCCACCTATCAATGATATTCTAATCTTTACATATGCAAAAATTATTAGTTACAGCATGAAGTCTCCTTCCTCCATGTGTCTTAAAATAATTGGGAGGTCAAATCCAGATCTTAAGGTGTACAACTTGATGAATTTTCACAAAGTGTATAGATCTGTGCCCATACTACCTAGACCCAGACAGAGAATATTATTATCAACAACCCAGATATCATCATGGTGCCTCCTCCCAAGCATTAATCTTTTCTTCTCTAAAAGGTAACCACTATTAAGTTATCAGTCAGCATAACTGGTTTACTTAGTTTTGATTTTTAAGTAAATAAAATCATACAGAATTTACTCTTTTGTGTGTGGCTTCTTTGACTTTATATTTGGAAGATCCCAGGTTGAAACTTGTAGCAGTAATTGATTCTTTCTTCTGACTTATCCTTCCCTTTGTGTGAAAATATCACCACAATCCACTTTATAACTGATGCATGGTTCATTATAACTTGAGGCCATTATGAATCATGCTGCTGTAAACATTCAAGTAGTCTTAATTTGATGCAAAAATATATATGCACTTCTACTGACAAGCACCTTGAAACTGAATAAATGAATTACAATATTTGTCAAGGAATATCTACTAAATCAATAAGATGGTTTATAGAAAAAGATTCTGAAGATAAAAGAAAATATTTTTATAACCTAGGGCAAACATTTATTAAGTTTTAAAATAAAGTACTAACTACAAAAAATTAAAAGCTGATCTTTACTAAAATTAAGAATTTTATTTTATCAAAATTTACTAGCAAAAAGGTAAAAGGAAAGACAGAGTGGGATGATATACTTGGAATTCATTTATCCAACAAAAGACTCATATCCAGGCTATCTCAATAATGTGTTAACACATCAATAAGGAAAAAAAAAAAAAGATAATCCAACAGGAGTTATCCTAATGGCTGTGAAACATATGCAAAAACCCATTCCCTTTTTGGTCACCAGGAAAACGCAAATTAAATTCTTAGTGAAGTATGATTGCAAACACACTAAAATATCTTGAATGAAAAAGATTGGCAATATCATGTATTGGTAAGGATAAAGATCACTTCTGACCCACACGCACTGCTGTTGGGAGTGCAAGAGATGACCATTTTCTTTTCTTTTCTTTCCTTTTTTTTTTTTTTTATTACCACGTGGGTCAAGCAGAACATATCTGCAGACTGAATCTAGGTAGGACAGCTGATTTGCAACCTATAACTTCTCCCAGGTAACAGATATGAAGTCTGAGACATACAGAAGCTAATTGAAGTTTAATTCAAGGTCAAATAGCTAGAACCTGTGTCTCCTGACTGTTCAGTTACTGTCTTTTCTGCCACACAGTGTGGCTTTGGTTCTCTCTAAATGACTAGACAGGAAGTAAAGAGTAAAGTATAATCCTTTGAAATTTAACATTGTTCATATTGTGCAAGTAAAATCCATTTCAAGCAATCTTAAATGAAAAGGAATTTAAATCAAATTTATTTCAATTCTACTAAGGAAGTTTTAGGCTTAAAATAATAATAGTAAGCCTAGACCCACCTATTAGAGATTAGAATTCAGAAGGTTCAAACACAAAAGCCTTTCATAAAAAGATATCTAGGTATTAGTCATCATTGTTTTCATACATTTGGAAGAACTTAATAACCCATTTAATGAATTTTTTTCTGGAGTGCAAATGAACTGTTCCAAAAAGATCAATTAAATAATAGGACTGAGAGTCATCTTTTTATCATATGGGTTTCTTGTGAATTTACAGCATTAAAACTAATTCTTCTTGCTATTATTGAGGAAATAGTATGGTCATGCTAGAGTTTTAAAATTTCTACTGATGTAGAAACAGAATTTCTTGGCAGATTAAACAATAGAATCTTTGGAAACACCAAAGATATCTTTAAAATAATAGGCAATCTCCTTTAAATTGGTACATCTTTAACTAGAAAATGTTTTGTCTCACTGCAAGAAAGCTCTTAATTTCATCTCTAATGAGGTGAATTATTATTTACCCTTACATAGGAATTTAGGTATACAAACTTAAATAATACAGACACAGTTTTAAATGCATAGCTCTAAAATTAGGTATAGTTATAAACTGCTTTTCACTTTTTCTAGCTAAATGTCTCTCCAATCCCTTGTGTTAAAGTCCCATCTGTATTTAATTATGGTAAGTTATCTGAAACTAGCACATCAGACATCATGTAAAAGTCTTTATACAGTCCAATGAATTTCCCTAAATTTCTCATATAATGGTCATATATTCAGTGATACAGAAAATTTTTAACTGCAGCATATCTACCAATTACACAAACAATAAATACAAAATATATTATGATTAGCAGAATCCATTGCTTTGTAAAAAACAAATGGCCATACACCACTCTATTGTGGGACAACAAAAGGGCACATACTTTGCAAAAATATTAGTATACATATAATGTGATCTATTGTGCTTTCTACAATTTGACAAACCTAAATTTGTTAGCTTTATAAAGGGCAAGGAGCCAAAACATCAGAGAGAGGAAAAAGGAGGAGGAAATGAATTTTCCCAGTACATTGTACAAAACTTTGTAGAAAACTTTTATTCACTGCTATTAATCCTTCACTTTGATGAGAAATGTATTCAATCATTATTCCTTTTTAAGAAAATGCTCTCAGCTTTATTATACAGTAATTGAAAGACTTTTTTTAGACTTTAAATATCCGCTTTAAAGTGCTTGGAACAACTAGCTACATTCATTTGAATCTCTCTGTTGCCAGAGAATCAGAGAAAAAAAAAGTGACCTGGTGGAGTTAGGTTAAATAATTTATTTCTTCGGAATATTTAACAAATGAGGTAAAATGGATTAGACCTTTACTTACCTGGCACTACTTTCAACATGCTAATGTTTCTATAATATTGTAAACATGGTTTCAGATGTCTATAACTGATCAACACACTAAAAAGAACATTACATTTCACTGTGACCTAAAGCTCTGATCCTTTTCCTTTTCTTTTTATCTGTGCTTCTTTCCACGTCAAGAATTGTACCACTATATAACCAGAGGCAGATAAAGTCAATACACAAGACAGAACTTGGCATGTTATCAATTCATTTCATTTGGATGTCATATCATTTTACAGTTGATTTTCTTTTTTGTAAATTAACAGATATATGTCCTTTCATCAATGGTTTCTTATGAGCTCATTCAGGGATATAAACTGATTTTCAGACAAAACTCCATGAGCAAAACTAAGTAGACTAAAAATTATGTTGTCATTCTCTCTGCTTGTTTTGTATTTAAGCCATTTAAGTATTTTAAGTCATGATTCATATCTATAATAACAGAAATATAAGGTTTCAGTTGGGAGTGACTTATTTGGAAGAACTATAACAAGGAAAAGAAAGGAGAAAAAGTTTACATATGCACAAAGCTTTCCTAATATCTGCCATTAACCTTTAGAATTGGAATTAAAGTCATGGTAATTTATCATGGATTCTACTTGAATACTTTTATTAAAATATGAGAGTCAAAAATTTCTGAAGTTAGATCTTAAATTAGTTTCTGGGGCCTTAATCTAGTTCGAAAGAAAATAAAATCAAGTAGTGTTCATTTATTGCTCATATTCAAACCCTTGGAAGTTCTGAAATCAACTTGATTAGACTCTCATAAGAAGTCTGAATAACTATTGGTCTCCTGAAATATTAGTAGGTTTCCAAAAGCAGGGGAGAGTCCTTAAAAATGAATCTTTTCCCACAGAATTACTCCCTATTCTGGGTTTTTTTATATTTAATTTCCTGTTAAGCTTGCATGTTCTCCTGTAAGTAATAGAGAGAAGTCCTGTGTTTTATTTATTCACAGATTCTCTACAGAGCTTCTGCCATTTGATGAGAGAGGGTCCCACAGGGCGCCATAGCTATTTTGGATAATGTAATTTGTGACTACATTTTCATTTAAGTTATATTCTACTCTTCACACACCTGCTGAAGTATTTCTGATATCCAGACTAGTTTAGTCTTTGATATTGACTGAGCAAAATATATAATAATGCAGATGGTTGATAGAATAATAATAAAAAAAAACTTTAATTACTCTTACCTTACATTAACAACAGTAGTAAATCTGACATTCCCAGAATTTTCTCACTTTTTTCCTCCAAGCTATGTGTGTGTAAGTAAAACGATGTAGTATAAATAGCTGGGACTATTCTAGGCCCTCGTCTGCCATTCTTGAGGTCTAGATTTTAAGCCTATCCACTGATACCTCAAATGGTGTTTGCTCATAAAGGACAGATAATATTTCACAGGAGTGATATAGATCCTGCAAAATTAAGTAGTTGAAAATGAGTTGTCAGGCATAAAAACTCCACAGAAGTGAAGTGAAACTGCAGCTGGGTGGTTTTGGACAAGTCATTCAATTCTCTGTATTCCCATTTTATTATACATAAAATATGAACTGTTTGATTTCTAAAAGAACTTTTAATTCCAGTTCTAAATTTGTATTTATGCTTAATAATTTGATTGACAACTAAATTGAAGTGCAGAGAATAGAGCATGTAGTTGGTCCTCGCTATAGTTGACATTACTTAGAACCCAGATTTAGGCAGACTGGAAAAGTAAGAGTGAATCCTGAGAGTTCACCCAGACACCAATCTGAACTGACCTAAACCAAGGATTAAGAGGCGTCTCACCTTCATATCTAGACATTTTCTATCCTATATGTTCACTTCTTCCCAGTCTTTCAATAGGCAATGTATTCCATCTGATTCCACTGAAAAATGCTTTTGTCTCTCACTACTTGAGAAGAATGCTTCCATACCAGCCAGAAAATTATGATTGTTTTTCAAGATCTTCTCTTTTGTACCTCTCCAAGCGAACAGAGCCTCTCATATTTTTCTTCTAGTCATATTCCCACATCTTAGACAGTTCTTTCCATAAACATTCAAAATCAGTATCTCTCTAGCCCATGATCTTTATCATATTCCCCAACACAAAACAACATATTATCATAGAAGAACTAGCAATTCTACACTATTTCATTGGTCAGAAAGTGACACCCATTGATAGAAGTTAATAACAGAGGATACAAAAAAGACAGAGAAAATGCTGTTAACCTTTATTCTTTAACAAAAAGTCAGGCCTAATGAGATAACCAAATGATGTAGGACAGAGGACAAAGTAGAATAGGAAAAATAAAGTCAAAAGTGACTTTTAAGAAGTTAGTTAAAATAGATAGGTAGAACTACAGGACACACGATTGCTGATCTTATGTAAGAATATAGGAAATTGGGGAGATAGAAATACCTTTGTCTAGAAAAATAGGTATATGAAATACTAAAATTTACAAAATAAAGTTACAATTCTAACTGAATAGTTCAGTTATACAAATCAATGTTTCCCATCAATTTTGTTTGATAGGAAATTCACATTCTTGCTATGAAATCATTTGTAATAATTTCTTTCATAATATTTTTCTGACTCATGTAGCATAAAAAAGTTCTCCATAAATGCCTTATTTGTAGAAGCATATTTTATGGCGCTAGCACTGAAACTATTTTATAAGACTCACCATCAATGACATCAAGACAAAAGTTCCTTACATCACAATTAGCCTTACACCCAAAGCATAGGTGTACCCACATTAGAATTTCACACATTAAACTTACCAGGCATTAGCTCAAAAATTATTATCAGGAAAGTAACAATAGCCACATTTAGCTTTTTGCCTTGAAAACATGAACAACTTTTTGGTTTTCATTATAGACATTCATGCTTCTACTGCCAGTTTAACCCCCAAATTTTGTTGGTAATGTTGAGAGAGATAAACAAGCTTAGCTATAAGTTTAAGAACTAGTGTAGGTCAGCATGGTCTTCCATGCAGCCTGCCTGATGATCTCATGGCAGTTTTCCAAAGACTCAATTACCAGAAACTACATAAGGTGTACTGGAGAATTCGAATCTTTCTGCTTCCATCACAGTTTATTCTACATGTAATGCTGCGAGGGGTTTAATTTGAAATTGTCTAGCATTATGTCTATTAAGTGAGTCATAGCTTTTTATTATTCATTAGGTACCATAAATATACAAAACTAAGCATCTATTTTTAATGAAAGATAATGTTTTGAAAAGTAATAATGGGCTGAGAAAATGCATATGTTTTAAAGGCTTTTTTAAAATCAAATATATATTTTTCTTCATTTGAAGTAGCTCCACTTTTCTCCAAGAGTTAATATGTCAGTTGGGAAGAAAGAATGACAAAATGAAATCAGTTCTAGGTTCTTGAACAAAGTTACTTGAAACAGAATTTCTCTGAGGGTAAAATTTTCAACAAATTCATTCCAACATTCATGTTTATTTATATATATATATAACATTTAATGGAAGTATCACTATTTATTATCCATAGACTTCATCAGAGAAGTGTCATTAGCAGTAAAACTAAATGTGCATTGAAAATTTTGAAATCATTTAGGTGTATTACTATATTTTATTGATTTACAGTTTTTATAAGTTCATTAAAGTTAAAATAGGGTTGCCCTGTATGTAGGCTGTTGTATTAAGAATTATGGGTTTTACTGTATGGTCCCAGAGGATTTTTATGAATGCCAACTCCATGTCTTAGTTTCTTGCTAAAGCTAAAGAAAATTACATCCTACATTGAAAATTATTAGTTATTATAAGACAACGGGGACTTTTTGTTAAGATTCATTCTCCATGATTTCCTCCATGGTAGTATCTACATCCCATGTAACTTGCTTGTTCCCACAATAAAAACACAGACCTACCAGGTATACAGTAAATAACAGATAATCTGTAATTGCTTTTTGGAATCAAGGGCCTAAATGTAACATTTTAAAAAGGAATACAGTGCATATATAATCCAATATGGCTACCACCTAAATATAGTTTTGATAATCACTAAAAATAGGCAAACAAAAGCAATTCCATGAAAGAAAAAAAGAGAAAATTAGATAAAATATTCAATCATAGGTTTTAAATAGTGTAATTCACATTACCTGTATAATTCACAGGTAAGTGGAAAACACATCTATATTCACAAATAAGCTATCTTTCATATATGAAGTCATTGAGATTCTGTACCTTTTAATTGGTTATGATTTTTCTTAAGTAATTTCTTTTGAAAAAAAATCTGTGTTCTTTAGAATCTAAGAAACATGCACAGTAACAGATGCTATGCTAGATAATGGAAATCAATTGTTGTGGTCTTCTTTAGAAGTATAATGATCACTGACTGACCTAGCCATACTAGCCAATAGTATCAGTCTAGCAAAGGATAATTAGACATGCTACCTTCCAACTGTTTCTTGCTCCAAGTTAAATCTCTTTTAAAAAGAAAGATGTATTAATTTCAGTCTTCTGCTATTTAAAAATGGATAAATTTAGAGAGAAAATGAAATTCAAAGAACAGAAAAAATGTTTAAAAACTACAGGAATAAAGAGGTAGGAGCTAATATAGAATAAATTCTTCCATGTGTTATTTTACTGAGGACTAGCACATTATTTGAATTAAAACTAAAGTCTTATTATTAGTTTCAAAGAAATAGGGTTTCAGTAAAGCCTACAAATGCATCCTAACAATGTAATCTCTAAACCTTACTACCCAGGGTTAGTATCGGGATTTATCTCGAAACTCTTTTATAATAGTTAAAAGACTATCATGAAGATAAGTATAGGAACTACACAATAATAAAATATCAAATTATACTCTTATTTATATTATATCTACATAAATGAAGTTTTTTTTCATATAAGAGCAACAATTTAAAAATAATTAATTTATTTCTCCATAAAGAAAACACTTGCTTTTCAAATGTGACAGTGAACAAGTATCATGTCTTAATAAAAATAACAAAAAAATCATGTCTTTAATTTGTAAGATTTAAGCCTATCCAACTCCTTACCACTAAAGTATGCTTTCCATTTTTTTCAATTAAGAGGTTGAATGAAAATAAACTACAAATAAACAGCCATTCAACGCAAGTGATATATGCAAATGGATCTCTGGGAATCATGTTATCTAAAATATTTACATTAGTCAGCTGTTCATGGAGTCTTAATTGCAACTTCCATTTTTTCAATTTTTAGTTTTATAATTTTGTGGTTAGCTGATAGGAAATTAAACTAAAACAAATTGAGAATATTCTATTTCTTTTATCCCTGAAATATTAACTTGGCATTTTCTCTTTTCTCTGCAGGCTCGGCTAGGTTAGAATGGTGTTGCTCTTGCCTTTGGGACACTTTCTACTATGCATAGTTCAGAGCTCAGACTTCTTTAAACAATACCTTTATAACCAGCAGACTCTAGACTTGAAGAAAAGATAAGAAACACAATTTGCTGATCAATACATCAGCAAATTTCACAGGTGCACTTTATGTGCAACGAGGAGAACAATATATTTCTACTGTTGTCTGCATAATGACAACATATCAACATGGTAAAGAGACAATACAGTGTATTAATTACTAAAGAAGGGTGACAGAATGAAATATGTAAAAATGTACTAGTTAGCGAACTCAATAACATCTCTAGCTTCATCCTTCACTCACCAGACTCAATAAAATTGTCTATATTTCTATGGAGTCTTCTATATTTTTAAAGAAGGAACTCTATACTTAACATGAAAACCTCCTAGCAATTATTTCCTTCTTTTATTAATAGGGTCGAAAGAGTAGTAGGTGTGTTCATACACCATTCACAAAGAGGAAAATATTAGTAATACATGATTACATTATCAATACATTGTCATTCTTGTATTACTATTGTCATATATTATATAAAACTTTGTAATAGAATCTATTACAGATACCTTTGTTCAGACTGTCACACCTTATTTTCCTAGCAATGACTAAGGTTTTCAGAGTCAAATATAGGTAGAGTATCTCATCAGCTAGTGAAATGTTAGTATTTCTAGTAGATGGCTGTTTTATTAATTTATATCAAACTTTAGTGATTTACCTAGCCATTCACTCATATCATGTATTTTTGCTCCTTCTCTCTTTTCATAAACCCTTTTCTGTTAAGTAGTCAAAAGCTGAAATAGAACATGCATACTCTGGGGAAAAACAACTTACCTCTCAACTTGGAATTTCTGTCACTGTGTTCTCTGGTGAGATGATTCCACACAAATTAATTTTCCTGACCTCTTCTCTTAGAATTATATTCCACTAATCATGAATCTCTGTGGGGACTTTGTTAGCAGAAAGATTAAAAACATGTAAAAGAAAGAACTGGTTAAAGGAGGAAATAGTTTTCTTTATAAAGCTTCAAATAATTTTTAACTCAAACAGTCTTCCAAGTATTGCCATTTATTTGTCCCATCATAATTATTGTACTGCCGTAAGGTTGTTGAACATTCAAAAATAAAAACTGTAAATAAGTCATACTCTATAGATCATTTGTGTGTAATTAAAAATATAAGAAGCTTTTAGCTATATTAAGACTGAAGAAAATGAGTGTCATTATTAAAAGTGTTTCCGAGTTAGAATATTTAGTATTGCCCATTATCACATTGCTGATTTTATTTCTATTATAAATGCACACTCAACATGTTTTCAGTAAGTTAGCATTTGGGGTTTTTGGCACATAGCTTTGTACTTACCACACTACCTCTTCAGCCAACCTCATATTTGAAATATTAATCTCTCATAATATTGGCTTATCCCTGCTGTTGAGGTCTTCATTTTTTATTTATTCTTTTTAATAACTTCATGAATAGTTCCACTTGCCCTTTGCTTAATATCTCTCTAACTTGATTTTGGACTTTTCTTCTATTATGCACTAATGGAACAGCCATCTTTTTTTTTTTTTTTTAAACATCCCCTATGTCCAAACAATGAAAACCATAGGAAAACCTGAACATTAGATGGTAAAATTTATCAGAGGCCTAAGAGAAAAAAATACATTTGCAAATATGCAAATTGAATATTTGAAACATGTAAGACTCCAGTTAATACACATTAATTGCTTACTCAGAAAATTATTTTGCTTCATTGTTGAAAAATTAAAAGCAAATAAAATACTTTATAGATTTCCCTTCCTGATACTTTCAGGCACTTTATCTCTCTGGACATCACATCACTGAAATCTTAAACACAGGATTCCATGTCATGTTCCCATTGCCTTCTCTGATCTCTGTGGAAGTTCCACGCGAACCTCATCCAACATTAATAACCATACATCTGTTCATTTAACAGTGTGGTGATCAGTGGACCTACACATGACTCTGAAATGATCAGTAAGTTGGAATGAAGCTAACCATGTAATTACAGCAATGTCTTTTTTATAAGTCATCCATTTCTGTGTTTTAACAATATTAACCACTGTAACACTGAGATTGTTTGAAATGAAAGCAATGTGATAATCAGATTTGTCTATTCACAAGATCTCCTTAAGCAATTAGTTAAACTATCAACATGGAAAATGAAGTCCTGTTAACAAAACTGATTTGTAAATAGAAACTTCTACTAACAGACTATTTTTAGCAAACATCCTTTCCTTCAGCCTTTAGCTATAACCTTCAGACACTCTAAGAAATAAGTTAAAATTTATAAAACGCCAGAATGAATTGATACATTTAAATATCAATGTGGTCATCTGGACAAATTCAGGCACAAGTGATCCAAAAATATTAAAACTCATATATAATCCCTTATCTGCTTAAAAAGCCACCAAAAAAGGGGGGGAGATTTTTGTTAGTTTTTTTTTTTGTTTGTTTTAATTGATTCATGTTGGTAATATGAACTTCAATAAGTTCACCTATAGAACAAAATTTTCTTGAATAAAAACATTAATTTTATTAACTTCCAAGCAAAGATTTCTTTATTTTTTAACTATAAATTCTAAGTTTTCGGTAGTTTTTGCAGAAAATAAAAATAATTTCTAATTAATTTGTGAAGAATAAGAAGATACAAGTACATGTTTTAGAATGTGCATGGTTTGCAGAGGGCCTTGTTCAAAATAAACATTTCATTTCATGGTTCTTCCATATAACTGGGTGTTGGTATATATGCCAATGACTTTTTGTTATCATTAAAGTAATTTTAACCATAGTTTATCTCTAATTTTGACCATATCTATGGATTAAGAACACACATATTACTGCTTCTTGAATATCTTAACATATCCAATACTGGAAGTATCATTTCACACATTTAAATCAACTGATGTTCCATTAGACCTAGAATCCTTCAACTAGACACTTATTCATTATGTATACTTGTTCTTCCTCTTTTTTATTTTTTTTTTATAACCAGCCAACCCTTGCTTTATATTAGGCTGTCTTTTAACTACCATTGTTATTGAGTGTAGTTCCCATTATACAACAGGCGATTCCATATCACTATATATTTGGGATTACTTTGATGATTGAAATTCTATCCCCAACTTTCTTCAATTTATTGTTAAAGAAGGCAGGTTTGAAATAAAAGTTAATTCCAACTCATGTCATGGATTCACTGCATATCACTTGATGTTCTGTTCATTCTGTTTTAGCCTAGTAGTCACATCTGTTAGATGAATATTTAAAAAATGGATATATAGATATATATTTCATATACATGTATGTGTGTATGTGTGTATATATATTCAAAAAATTGCAAACAATAAGAAGTTTATTTTATTAATGTAACTTAAGTATCATTTCCCCATGAATCCTCAGTAGTGGTTACATCGCTCCTCTTTTGGGCTTCTATATGATATTATACCAATTTTTAAAAAAGATTTATTTATGCATACAAGCACTTGGGGACAGGCCAAGGGTGTTGGGGGCAGAGTCAGGGAACAGAACAGGCACGTTGACTGAAATATACCACTGAGGGGAGCAGCAGCGGGTAAGGCAGGAGAGGTCTGCTGTGCCATGTGGGTCTCTTCCCTGGCCGGGGATTCAACTCATGCTGCAGTGGCTGTGCATACTTCATAGCACAGTGCTTAAACCCTTGCACCACCAGAGAGGTCCAATTATGCCAATTTGATAAATTACTTACAACAATGTATTAAAATAGTCTCTTCACATATCACTCTATAAATTCCTTTGGAGCAAGCTTCCTTCTTAATCATCCATGCTCACATGTATAAATGCAAAAATCCTGGTACAAAGTGAGCACTCAATAAATAGTTGTTGAACATAATTGAATAAACACAAATAACCAAATATTCTGAGCAACGTTATTAAATATAAAATATCATTGTGACAGATACTATACACATACCAAAGGAAATATCGTTTGAAATAATTATTATCATTTCCAGTTTACAAACAAGATAATTGAGATTCAAAGAGTTTATAACTAGATCATATTGCTGGTAAGAGTTATAAATCAATTTGCAGTATTTGAGTTCATATCAAAATAACATTTAATAAAAAATGTAGTTATATGTTAAAATCAAATTATTGTTAAAATCAATAACTTCTGCTTTACTCTAGATGGATTTTTTTGGAAAACTATAGTGTGAGAATAGCCTTGAAGTGTTCATGAAACATCCAAAGGTCCATGGACAGAATTTGCAAAAATCCATTTCCTCCACATGCAATTTGCTGGAAAAGTAATTCATGGTTCCTATTATAGTCTCAAAATAGTTCAAAGCCTAGAAAAGGTTATGAAGCAATGCTCTAGATAATAATTTCTCATTGCTCAAAATATTTATTAAACCAGTACTCTTGACTACTATGTATTTGCAACCAGTTTGCATATAAGAGCAGTGTCCGATGCTAATTTTTGTATATGAGTAAAACATATACAAGAGTATATGGGAAATATAACATTTAATAAGCACAGTAAAAATATCTGACACCAATTTTTGAAGTTGATATCATCATATTTGACCTAATAACACTCAAATAAATTATAACACTCAAAGTAAATACCTATTCAACTAATTTTCAGGAATCATCTATTTACATGAAAAGATATACTAATTAAATATCACTCTAAGTATTAAGACTTGTCACAAAGAAATGTATTTAACAGTGCTTTATTAGTTAATGATTATTATATATGTTAATACCATTATCATTATCTATTTCAAAACATATTTCAATGGAAAAGTTTGAACTAGCAGTTTTTGAAAATCCCTTCTAATATGGTAATCCTCTTTACTTCCTATTCATATGGCTAATTCTGACTTTTTTTAAGAGCAAATACTTAAATCTCAGACATGCTTCTAACAAACTCTAAGGAAAATTATTCCATATGTTTTTCATTTTAAAAAGCCTGAATTGAGACTCTCTAGTCTCATTTATTTGCACATCATCTTGCCTTTACCAGTTCCATTATATTACATATCTCCTCCCTTACCATATGTGTTTTGTCCATAAATATCTCTTTTCATGTTTCAAATATTTCCCTGTCTTAGATTAGCCACTGTGCTATGTAGTATGCATTAGTGACCTAGCCATTTTTATCCTTTTACTTGTCATCTTACAGAGACTAATAAGCTTAAAAATGAAACTTCTTAGATATCCTTGCAGATTAGGACTTTGTTGAAAACTTATCCAAGTTCTCATAAGAAGAGGAAACCTTCTAGAAGATTTAGAAGCAGAAATAAACCTCAGAAATTTCTGTAATACAAGAGAGCATTGACTCTTTGGACAAGTAATGTGATGGAGTCATTTCATTCTTCTGAGTTTGCTGTGGTGAAATATTTTAGTTCCCATTTTGTAGTATCAGAGCTAACACACGGTAGGTGGTGAGAACAGTGGTGTTCCCTCAAAAGAGTGCTGTTTAACATGCCCATGTCAGAAAATAAAAACTTGCACTAGTATGGTTTCAATTATAGGAGGAATATAGGGGAACCAAATAAGGGGTTGGGGAAAAATAACGATAATAAACAAAACATAATTAACAGGCAACTATAAATCAGTCATTCTGCAGGGGAGAAGGAGGGAGAGGGATCAAAACAAGGGTGAAGAGCTCAAAGGACTATGGTGATGGTGCACAGGTGAACTGGTTGTGGGAATTCTATGGGGACTACACCTAAGAAAATAAAGCAAACTATACACAAATGAACAATGATGCAAAATATATAAACAAGTAATTTTAAAAAACCTACAATGGAAGGTAAATTAACATAATACTTCCTATTGGGATACGCTGACTCTGAAAAATATATCAACTAGATAGTGTGCCACAGTTGATTTCCAATCTGGTGCAAGCTCAGAACACAATTTGATTAGCACCACCTTAGTTTGTTGGGCATTTTTCCCAGTTGTATTTTTTCTGCATAGCTGTGAGCTATGTTGTTTCTGAACTTGGTTCTTTAACTTTTTGTAAAAATTTTATAAAATATATAGCACCTTTTGATAAAGCCCCGTTCCCCCTGCTTTTTAGATTAGTTACAATGGAGTCCGTTTTTTTCAAATGATAGTTCCTACTGGGAATGTGTCCTAGAAAATATTATCCTGTGGTCAGGGAGACAATCAGATTTTAAGTTTTACTATTATATTAACTCAGGCTTCAGCTGCAATTTTGCTTGCACTTTTAGGCTTCAACTTGCTTTTGAATAAATCCTACACTTCCTCCTATAGTTACTTCAACTTAATACTTCTTTTGTTCATGCAAATAATCTTTTGAAGAGTAATGAATTTTCAAACTTCCTTCATGATTATTTACTTCTAGTCTCTCCTATCTCACCTGGCTTTACGCTTTTTAAAGTTTGAGAGTGCCAATTATTTAATGATTACATTATATCTAAAATGTCTATAGTTGTGCAGCACTTGTTAATTACTATATTCATGTGAAACTATTCACATCTACAGAATTCATAATATGTGCCTGAGAGAATAGTAAAGTGTAGTAGGGACCCATAGAAACCCAGGTAAGGTCAACACTCCTGAATTATCTAACCAAAAAGAAATTGGAATTTCCCTGAATTATTTTCTAAGCAAATTTACCAAACAGGTTCCTCTTTCCTACCGTGAGCACTGAATGCCTATGACTTCCTAAGGCTTTGTCCAACATGTACAATTTTAGATTTTGACTCTCTCAATCATTATGTATAGACTATATTTGAATTTTTATCATTGGAAATACTTTCTAATGACTACAGGTCAATCTCACTGTGATGGAGTTCCATTAAGATTCTAAGGGACTTACCAGGCAAGTCCATCTCCTGATATTTTATTAAGAACTTGGTAGTAAATAAGATAATGAAAATCACTGATCTATAAGTCTCAGATAAAACATAGTCACAAAAAGAATTGATAACATTACAAAAATATTTATTAGGAAATAAAACTAGCAGGACAATTATGAGTGAATAGGGATCTAAATATACAAAGTGGGCCCTCCCTCCCTGATGGCGCAGTGAATTAAGCAATGCACTATGAAGCAAACCGCAACCACTGCAGCACGCGTTCAATCCCTTCCTCCGGCCAGGGAGGTGACCCACATGGCGTGTCAGACCTCTCCTTGTCTCACCCGCTGCTCTCCTCAGCAATGTATTTCAGTCAGTCTGCCTGTTCTGTTCCCCACTCTGTCTCTGGTGGATCCTCTCACCCCCTGCACTTCTGGGCTATACCCCAGTTCTTGTATGAATAAAAAAATAAATCTTTAAACAATAAATATCATACAAAGTGCCTTATTAATCATAATCTTTTCATGAAAATTAAGTCAAAGAGGATTTCCCTGCCCCATCAGGGTTGATATAAGGATTCATAAGATTTTAAATATTTTTTTCAAACAAAACATAGTATTGTTGGAAAATTTAATTTGAATAAAATAAGCCATGACCATACCTTTTCACTTCTCTTCCACTCCCTACATTTATGTACTCAGAATAATTAGGCATGTCTTCTGTTAACCTTTCTATTGGGGAAGTGGAATGCCAAATATCCCAGGGACTCCACAACATTTCTTGGTCACCTTAATGTTAGGCAAGTTCACTGACTAATTATGTTCATGAAAATCTGAGCAGCAGTGTTATGTGTCTCTTGCCAGCAAAGACAGTGAACAAATCCCCTGTACAGTTCTGCTGTTTTTTTCATCCTGCTGGATCAACCAATCAATCATTTGTTCAGGTAGCAGAGCAGAGGATTGAGGGGTAAGGGTCACTATGCCAGTGGCGCTGACCACACCACAATGAACTTTCTACAGTGAGTTATGAAAGATTGTTGCTTTAAATCGCTAAAATTTAAAGATTGTATATTGCCACAGATTAGCCTTTCTTATCTTGACTAACATACTTAGACATATAACATACATATACAAATGAATATACTAAATTAATTTCAATTTTTTTTTCTTCAGAATTGGGACGACAGCATTCATTACTTACAACTTTCACAACTTGCTTATTTACAAATTGTTATGACAAACAATGTAATCTTTTGGTCATCCCAAGGAGAATTTAATATTTTTTTTATATTAACAAAACATGTAGTTAGCAGCTGGCGCTTAAAACAAGTATTTACTTTAAAAATGGATAACCTAAAAAATACATTCACGCAAATGATGAGGTGTGAAAATATTGATGTGCCAGCCTTATTTTATAGCTTTGATACCTAATTATATTAAAATAAACATTGTAATTTACAATACATTTTAAATACCATCTTATCTGAAAGATTTGTGCTCTCCATGTGTAGTGCCAGGAAGGGGGCACAGTGCAAGTTCTCAATGATTCTAGCAGACAGGGGTAAAGGAAAGGGTCTTGGAGCCCTCGGTGGCTTTTATTTACAGAGGTGGCGCCTGACCAGGTACATGGCAGGCATGGGGGGGGGAGGGGGGCAGGGCAGGAGGCTAGCAGGCCTCCCAGCCACCGGAGCATCTCACCCTCTTGGCTGCTTTGCTTCTTCTTTTCTCTGCTTCCACTGCTGGCGTCCTGTTCCTCCTCCTACTACTGCTCTATGTTCTGCTACTTCTTTCACTTTTGCTGGCATCCTCATGACACCGCCCATATAAGCCCATTTCCAAACCCAGTTGTGCCCACTTGCGCATGCCCACCTAGACATGCATGCAGCAGCGCAGGGGTCCATCATTACCAATGATGGGACCAATGGCGGGAGGGTGGAAAGACCTGATAATTTTCTCTGACTCTACACCATGTAAGGCTTCCATTACATTATTTTACCTAGCATACTTGTTTTGTGCAGAAAATTTTGAAGTCACAGTTTTTTTTTTTTTTTAATTTATGCTGGGTACTAATCAGAGTGAATTCTGTCCCCAGATTATAGAAGAGATACAGGCATCAAGAGTAGCAGGGAAAATGAGAAGATATTAGACAGTAGGGATCCAGACGCAAGAAAACGCTGACTTTAAATTTAAAATCTAATCACAGTATTCAGTTCTCATTAGTTTCTATTTTTGTTAATATGATCACAAGAACACCGATGACTCTTTCTAGTCCCAAATCTTGGCTGTCAATATGGTGAGAAGCTAGATATTGTGTTCAATTAAGTGTGAATGGATTTTGTTTAATTCTGTACGAATGCTTGGTCTACCTGCAAGTAACTATTTGCTTTATGGTTAATTGGGCTAGGCCAATAACTTGTTTTTCTTTCCACACAAATGATTCTTTTAAAGAAAAAGTAAGGAGCAAAATTCACAGTCACTCGATCAACTAGTTGGTTAAGTGACAGCCTTTACACCTGCCACTCAAGTGACTTCAACAAACATCACTGTAATTGCTAGTACGGACTTGACCTTAAAAAAGAGGTAGCTTGAGGATTATCTGGTGTGTAGTTCAATAAACTCTGTATCGTTGAGCCACCCAGACTTTAAAAGTGGTAGGATATCGTAGTATTGTTTTCATATCCTGTTTGTTAGGATGATCAAACATTTCATGGAGCTGGCTCAGGGACTCTGCTTTCGTGCATTATATCCAAGAATGATTACTTCATTCCAGACAACTGTATTTTATAGCTCTTGTCTGTTGTGAGTTTAGAATTGGCTACAGTTGTGCCAACACAAAACACTTTCTCTATACTCCTACTTAAGAAATATTGGTCTACTCTGCCAACTCTATATGCTCTTTCAAAATTCCTAAGTAGAGGAATTTTATTCAGAGATAGAGGAAATAAAGAATAAAAAACAGGCACTTCAGTTTGTAGGAAGGAAGTGTGAAGGACTATCTAAAGTGTAAACCAATTATATTAGCTAAAACAGTGATCTTTTCACTTGCAGTCACCTGAGGAAATTTGCAGGTTCCAGCAGGAACCATCAATTAACTCAACTGACAGCAGCTTCAGTCTATTTCCTAATCAGGACTAAGATCCCTTTGTTAGAAGAATAGAGCACACTTTCTCCATGGCTTATGATCACTCTATGATTTCAGAGTTCTATTACACAAATTTATAAGGAGGACTATGAACAATCATATTGCATTGTTCTTTAATTCCCCCACCATAAAATTTATTTGCCAATTCTTGTAGGGGTAAGAGCCATCTTTAAGCAGAAATGATTAAAATTTTCACTCTTCAAATTGTAACTAGGTTTTCAGCAACATTGATACGGCCTAAGAACTAGGTAGAAATGCAGACTATAGGACTGCCCTCAGACCTACTAAACCAGAATTGCTTTAGAATAACATCATCAGGTGATAAATATCCTATTAAAACTCAAAAAACACATGACTAGATCACTTCATTCTGATTTCTCCATAATGGACCTATCATTATGTTCATTGCTTATAGACTTAAGATTCTCATAGGAGATTCCCCACAAGTCACAAGCACTTTTTATATGCCAGATGATCTTCTAGGTTCTTCCCAATGCACACAAAAATCTTTTCATGGAGCTAAGGTTTAAAAGCCTTGCACATGCTCACTACAGAAAACTTTGATACTTCATCCTTTTTAATTCTTTAGTGAATTCAATATTACATTAAATCTTAGCTCTTAATTCAGAATCTGTAAGATGATTATATTATTTAAATAGTCACAAATATATTAGAAAAATTTTATTTAGAAAAATAATTTTCTCTGGATATCTATTTTCAGGGTAATCCCAGGAGAAGCACAAGAACATTTAATCAGTGATAGAGCACTAAATAAGAAAATAATTGCAGAATTAGAGTTCATAGAGAAAATGATTAGTTCAAGGGCAAAACATGTACTTATTTAAATTGTGAGTTAACACATTAGTCACCCTTAAATATTGGTCTTTCATTTCTAAAAGTCATATCACATAGTTACACCTATAAGAAAACCAGAACAAATCAGTGATGTCATTTATTAACCTTAACTACATGGTACACAAAATTTCTAAGGCATTGTTAGTATTTCAATTAGTAATTAGGTATTCAGTGATGAGATATTTGTAATTCTGTGTCTAACTCAAGAAGGATAAAAGTAGCATGTGCTAGAAAAAGATATTTTCCATTACTTTATATGTGTGTATATGTACATATATGTTGCCAATAAATAGAATAAAAATATTTAATATTGGCCAGTTCAGATATAGGACTATGAAATACATAAATAAAAGCCTTTTAAAGAATCTTCCTTTTACGGGTCCTCCCTGGTGATGCAAGGGTTACGCACTGCACTCTGAAGCACACACTCTGAAGCACACTCTGAAGGACAACCACTGAAGCACACGCAACCACAGCAGCATAGTTAGATCCCCGGCCAGGGGGGTGATACACATGGCACAGCAGACCTCACCTGTCTCACTCACTGCTCCCTTCAGCAGTGTATTTCAGTAGATCTGCCTGTTCTGTTCCCTACTCTGTCTCTGATGATTCTTCTCACCACCCCCACACCTCTGGCCTGTGCCCTGGTTCTTATATGCATGAATAAATAAATCTTAAAAAAATAATAAATTCAAAAGAGTCTTCCTTTTCCACATCTGCTAAATATGATTATGGATGTTTCTTCTACTCTTGCTACTGAATCATCAGATATTCCACTGTGTTTCAGAAACTCCACCAAATTTGAAATTCAACAAACATGTCTTGGGCACATACTAGGAATCTGTGAGAAACATTTCTAAAACAAATAAGTTTTCATGCTATTTACCAGTGCGTCTATTGGTAAAGACTCTAGTGCCTCTCTAGAGTTGATTATCAAGAAAATTTCCAAAAATTGGGGTCAGTGGCATAAAGAAAATCATAGTCAAATTTGATGGTAGTGTGTTTGTGATGTACAAATATATTTGGTAGTGAGAATAAAAATGCTCTCACAAGTTTAGGAAAAGACTCATTGTTCTGAATCTATACTGACAAGTAATAACCAACAAGCATCTACAGATGATGTCAACCCACTTGATGCCTTTGTCAATACCTGTATTCTGTACTTTCTCCCAAACTATATGAGATCAATTCTCTGCTCTATTCAGAGAAACTGTCCCTGTCTGGGATAGCTGGCCTGCAATAAATTCACCTTTGTGCAATTATTTTTAAGTATGATGTAATAATCCCATCACCCTTTGACAATGGATAACATACCTGGTAAGAAGAGACCAGGAAGGCCTGCCTGACTGCTCAGTTTCTTCCCAGTAGAATATCCTCTAATGCTTTCTGAATTCTCCCTAAAGTATGTGATTGGCAGACAAGGATCTCCTGGGAGCTTGTTAGAAATGTAAATTCTTGAGCTCTTCCCAGACTTATTGGAGTAGGAATCTCTTTAATAAGCTTTGCAGGTGATTCTCATACAAGCTAAAATTTGAGAAATACTGATAAAAAGTACAGTCTATATATTATTGAGTCAAAATTCAAATACCACCTCCTAAATATTTAACCTGAGGTAATTTAGTTAACTGTTCTGTGCTTCAGTTTCCTAAATAATTAGATGATAATATAGTACCTAAATTCTAAGGTTATAATAAAGATTAAATGATATAATGTTTAAGCTGACATGTCATAAGTACTATATAATTGCCTGCTATTTTATTATATTTATTATTATTTTTAGTTATTAAAGTCATTCATGTGTAACTTCATAAACTCGTTGATAATTATATTCAAATTTATACTCATGTATACTTCATATTTATAAGGAAAATAGATAGTATTTTATATAACTATGCTGATTGATAATCAGTCACAGGTTAGTGTAGAGAATCATTTACGCAAATGCTAACAATAAAGGAAACAATCTTGACCTAAGACTATCATCCATTTTACTTGTTGTGGCCCAGTGCTTCTCAAATTATTCATGGTGAAGAATCAGTTTTTATTTTATTTTTTCCCCAGCCTATATGAACCGATCAACCTAGGCAACTCGAGCTACAAGTGGTTCCAATAGAAATGAAACAAAACTAAAACTGTCTATAACTTGGTCACTCATCTCATGTCTATACTTCAGGAGTAATGCCAACTTGTCATGAAAGTTTCTAAGCTCCCCTGATGTTTGTAACCATTGCATCAGAGATTAAGTAGATTAAGTATCAGCAGTTCATGGATCATGATTTGAGTAGCACTGAAATAGAAAATAAGGATAACTGATTGTAGGGTAAGTGAGTTAATCAGGCTTTTTAGACACTAACCTCTGTGGCTACCACATGTGGTTTTGATCACGTTAATGCAGATGGCGCCTTAGAGTGTGAGTGTGGGGCACATGTGCCTGATTGTGGAAACCTGGAGCATGGGTGGGCATGTATGTGCAAGTGTGCACACCTGAGCCTGTAAGTCAGTTTTATAAAGGCAGCATCACTCAGAGAAGTGCTGCAGCTAGAGAGAGGGCAAGTGTTTTGACTACGGAAGAGATGAGACCACAGGACAGAGAGAACAGGAGAGAGCCCAAAGAAAGAGCATAAAGTATCCCAGTTCTTGTGTCAACAAATAAATACATCTTAAAAAAAAAAAAAAAGATTTATAGGGGATTGGGAGACTCAGTTGCCTTCCTTCCTCCCAGCACCCCTGCCCAGCCCAGGCCTGCCTCCTTGCATGCCAGCCTCCCTGTCTGTTGTGCCTGTGTACCTGATTCCCTGGGAGGATTAAAGCCTGAAAAAATCTACCAAAGGTTCAGGACTCTGCCCAGGTTGATAGTAAACCTGCCCTGTGCTTGCAGGCACAACACTGACTCAGAAAACAAGTTTTCTTTTCTTCTCCATATTGCCAATTAAATATTCACACATATGCATGTATACACACCCAACTTTAATTTAAAATTATATAAAACAGGGCCTCCTTGGTGGCGCAGGGAGTTGAGCTCCACACTGTGAAGCATCTGCAGCTCAGCAGCAGGAGTTCTATCCCAGGCCAGGGAGGGGACCCACATGGCGCAGCAGACCTCTCCTGCCTTGCCCGCTGCTCCCCTCAGCAGTGTGTTTCAGTCCATCCACATGTTCTGCTTCCCTCTCTGTCTCTGGTGAATCCTCTACCTCCCACACTTCTGGCCTGTACCCCAGCCCTTGTATATACAAATAAATAAACATTTTAAAAAATTATATAAAACAAATAATTTTTGAAATTATAATATACTACTCTACACATAATGAGCATTTTTTATGCCAGAGTTAACTATTAAAATTAATTATTTCTCAGGACTCCCAGGTGGCCCAGGGCTGAAGTCTCAGCACTACCATTGTGGCAGCCCACTGCCACGGTCTGAGTTTGATCCCCGGCCAGGGAGGGGACCCACATGGGCAGCAGACCTCTCCTGCCTCACCCACCTCCTCCTCTCAGCCGTGTATTTCGGTTTATCTGCCTGTTTTGCTCCCCACTCTGTCTCTGGAGAATCCTCTCACCCCCTACATCTCTGCCCTGTACCCCAGTTCTTCTACACAAAAATTAATAAAACTTTAAAAATATATATTTCTCAATGTCTGAACATAAGTATGCCACTATAGCATGGGCCATACATTTAGGAAATCGAGACATTTATTTCAGAACAGTTGGAACACAAAGCAACAAGTACATTGCACAGTAGTAAAAATTTGAGGACTGTGAGCAAAGTCATTTTCATTAAAAGCAGGTTCTCACTACTTTCATTTTTTAGCCATCCCTGGCTTTGACAATTCAGTTTTAAAGCCATTGTGTGTTTGCATGCATCTAAGTTCTTTTTTTCCAGCTTTATTGAGTTATAATTGACTTATAACATTGTATAAGAATAAGGTGTATAATAAGATATTTTGATACTCTAAGCATAGTGAAATGGTAATTATAATAAGGTTTGCTAATACCTCTATCATTCATAAAATTATCTTGTGTGTCATTTGAATATTTAACTTCTACACTCTTAGCAACTTTTCAGTATATAATACAGTATTGTCAACAACAGTCAGAATTCATCTTATAGCTGGAAGTTTGTACCCTTTGACAAACATCTCTCCATTTTTCCACTCATTTGTCCCTGGTAACCACCATTCTTTTTTTTTATTTCTATGAGTTTCAGCTTTTTAGATTCCACTAATAAGTAAGATAAATTAGACAAAAGCAGTAATTGTTTCTGTCTTTTTTTTTTTAAGATTTATTTATGTATACAAGAACTGGGGTACAGGCCAGGGGTCTGGGACATGAGAGATTCACCAAAGACAGAGCCAGGAACAGAACAGGCAGATCAACAGAAATACGCTGCCGAGGGCAACAGCGGGCAAGGTAGGAGAAGTCTGCTGCACCATGTGGTCACTTCCTCTGCAAGCAGCAGGGATCAAATTAGTGCTGCAGTTACTGTAGTCTGCTTTATAGTGCGTTGCTTAATCCACTGTGCCACCAGAAAGGACCTGTTTTTGTCTTTCTTTGTCTGATTTATATCATTGAGCTCAAAGCCCTAAAGGTGCACCCCTGTAGCAAAGGGCAGGATTTCTTTCTTTTTGAAGTATTCATTCTTTTCCCTAATTTGTCATTTCATTATGTCGAAAATGTTTCAAGTAAGAAACTATCTGAGTTAGCTATAATGCAGAGCAGTAATTACAATTATCAATTATAATTTAGTTATAAACTATAATCAACAGCATGTTGTATTTTATCAATGTTTATTATTAATTATAAGACTAATATACTATTATAATAAACAATTCAATAAAATGATTGCTAGTATTTGTAATATAAAATGACAGGCCAAATTCTATATATACATTGAGGCTATTAATTATGGCAACAGAAATCCTGTTTATTGGGCAAAGGATAGCAAAAGGAGTGTATTTACTAGAACTTGCTCCACCAATGTGGATGTCCATAGTTCTTTGAACAACCACAGGAGTTTTATGCTGACTGCTGTCAGTACAGTTTTTTACTCTAAGCTCATTTATTAACTAAATAGTCACTACTTCCAAATATATTGAGCCAAGGACAACATATGTAAAACTTAGACCTCGGCATTTTCATTCATTTAAATATTTTTACTTTCACATTCTACTTTTCTCCTTATTTTCTACTATTATTTTGTTTTAAAATCTATTTCTAGAGATCACAATTTGTGTATGAATAAAGTAGTCTAATTGAATGTTTTTTTTTTTAATGCCATCTAAAGACAGTAACTATCACAACATCACTCTAATATTTTGCTCTTAAGAGTTCCAAGGGCTTACTCATGAAAATATATTTGGTAAATGAATATGTCATTAAACAATATGATGTTCTGCACATACATTATAATTCCCATGGTAGTGCTGACTCCTAAAATAGGGTGCATTGCAATGACCTTATTTTCCTATAACTGAATGTACTTTGTTCTTTATCTCCATTTCTACTGTTCCTAAAAATTTACTCTTGCTAATTCATGAACACAGTGCATATGCTTGAACACCCTGTCTCTGATCTTTACAATGTGCCTGCTCTCAGATTCATTCACTTATATTTTTTCCTTGTCAATTGAGGCGATATAATTTACCAGGACTTTTCTTTGGTTCTGGCATCAGGAGACAATAGACTTGTCTAAAAGCCACATGGAGTCCTTACACTTGGATGACTGGTTGAACTCATCAGAATAGGTCTAGCATTGCTGCCAACCCAAAATCTCAGTGCTAAAACAAGTGTTTCTTCCTATCTCATGTCACATGGCCAAAGTGGGTTGATAGACAACGCTGTCCTGGTGCCTTACCACTGACTTTACACCTCCTCAGTGACCTAGGTTGATATAGAAACTCCAGTTTTCTGACAGTGACACCTAAACATGTTTCCACAATTGCCAGAGCAGAGAAGATTCATACACCACAGTAAATGTTTTCCTCAGAAATGGGAGATATTATCTTTTTTTTTTTTTTTTTTTTCATTTCACTGATCAAAGAAGGCCAATTGCCTCACCTATCTTCAAAGTGCAAACATTCTCAGTGACTCAAAGCAGAGTGAGCTAAATGTCAGTAAACAATGGGAATTTCTGGCAGGAGTCCTGCTGGACTTGGAGGAGTTAGCTCTGTCCTTGTAACAGCCTTTGCTGAGACATTTGCATGCCCTTGCATACTGTGCTGCCCTTCTCTACAGTCAATTTTGGGAAATTTCCACATGATCTGCTGCTCTATTTCATGTACTGTGTTGGAGTTATCTGTGAGGCTATGGTAAAGGTTATAGGCAAGGGAGCCAGAAACAATTCTTGAGTCACCCATGTTTTACTGCTTGTATCTGAAATTTCAATGGGCATCAATGTGATTCCCCTAGGGGATGAAGGATGCAAAATCGTTCCATAGACACTCACCACTATGCTTTACTCTATGGACTTGTGTTCCTCCCCACTTGCCGGTTGAAAATTTCTCTCTTTCTAGGTAGAAATCAAGACTGGGATGATTACATACTCTCCTGAATTTTAAACTTTGTAATCAAAACTTCATGTTCTCAGCCACCCCAAATTGTTTTTATTTTAAACTAAATTTTGAGGGGAACAAGAGAAAAAAGAAACTTTTAGTTTTTTCAAGCACCTGATTATGGGACTAGACAAAAATGAGAGGAAATATTGCTTTTGGCACTATTGTTTTGCTATGTATATAGAGAAAAATATATTTATGAATGTACTCTATGCTTCGATATAGCATTTTACAAAATCCATTCAGGTACTCAATGATTTATTTCACCTATGTTCTGGTTGCTCATTCAGGATGATAGTGACTATAGAAGACATTTCATGCTGCCTGGATAAAGAAAGAAGAGTAATTTGCACAGGAATATTGGGAGAGCTAAAGAGAGGATCATATGGGGAAACTTAATGTTTTAAAATGATGATAGATAGATAGATAGATAGATAGATAGATAGATAGATAGATAGATAGATAGATAGATGATAGATAGAATAAAATTTGAATTTGATATTCCTAAATACTCAAATGGATTTTTAAATTCCCCTAGATTTTCTGAGGAAGCTTCAATTCCATCAAAATTTCAAATACAAAAATTTGCAAGATGAAGAGAACCCACAACTAATAATTCAGGAGTTTTCAGAATCCTCATACAGGAGCTGTAATTTTTTAAATTTTAATTTATTTACTTATTTATTGTTTTGGGCGGAATTTTACCTCCCCCTTTACTCCAGAATTTATATGTTGAAGTTTGAAACCCCAGTAGCTCAGAACGAGGCTGTATTTGGTATAGAGAAAGTATATAAAGAGATAATTAAGGCAGAATAAGGGACTAAAGCAATATGACTAGTGTCATTACCTTATAAGAATATATCAGGACATAGATACACACAGAGGCTCTTTACCATGTAAAGATAACAGAAAACAACAACTATATGCAATCTGAAGAAAAGAGCCTCAGAAGAAATTAGTCCTGTAGATAACTTGATCTTCAACTATAAGCCTTGAGAACTGTAAGAAAATTAATTTCTGTTGTTTAAGTCACCATACTTTGTTAAAGCTCTCCTAGAAAACTAATACATATATTTTACTTATTTGTGAACCAGAGATATAAAGAAAAGAGTGTGAATTAACTTGTAAATAAATAAAATTATTTAGTGTACATAATTAATAAATGTAGAGTATATGATTTTACATTTGAATGGATTTTTCCATCATGCCCCTTTGACACACCCAAATTTATATGAAATATTGATTCCTCAATTTGTATTTGAAATCTAAAATCACTTTTGAATCATCATCAAACACTTCTAGAAGATCATAATGTGGTATTAATATATAATGTATATCTAAGTGAAAAATTATATATACAGCTTATATATTTTATCTATTGCTGAGTTGATGATGTCAGTAGATATTCACAAATTAATTTAGTTTCAATTCTAATAATCCCACTCTCTTTTCCTTCTCTCATGTTCATAGCATTTGATTCTACTGTTAGTTGTTCAAGATATACTTTGCCTCCCTCCACAATTCTTTACTTATTTATTTATTTATTTACATTTTCTTTCTAATAATATTGAACAAGACCCTTAGGATACATTTACTACTTTCTCTTTTCTCTGGTCTTTGCTTCTGATCTTCTACCAGATCATTAAAACACTTCAACCTCTCTTCTTTTGCTTATACTCACTACCAATTCCTAGATTTTACAGGAATTAGTGAGTATTGGGATTGCTTTTGCATGGAGTCCCTTAGGTTTCAAAGGTCCTCATATTCTTATTAGTGAACTCACATATTTTAAATTTCACTGCTCACCACGATTTCCTCTTTCTCCATCCTGTGATTTCTCTCATGTCTAAGACTTGCCTTTATTTCAGATCTTTCCTCAAGCAATTTCATTGAATATTATACTTGCATAGTAAACTGAGTTTTGCATTAACAAGAAAATGATTGCCTGATTACAGGATTCCTTACATGCTGTTTTCTCCACCCACCCTGTGTGTATTTAATGATCTACTACTAGATTATCTACTAGATTCCAGAGGCAAATAATAAGGCCCATGCCATTCTGATTGTTTCTTTGTATCTTCTGAATGTATCACCATGAAGCTTAATCTTTTTTAAATTCTGGATTCAAAATTTTCTCAGTTCAATAAAATTGATTTCTAGAAGTTGTTTAGTTATTACCTCTTTCCAGTCTACTCCTTTTTGTTCCTTCTTTAAAATCTTCATTTTTTTAAAGTGGTTGTCAGTTTCTTTTTTCTTTGTGATTTATCTCTATTTTCTTTGAGATATTTATTGTACTTTAATATCCAGTATCAATAGTAATTATTCTCTATAAAGTATTTGTTTGAAAATGAGGCATTTAGCTTCTAAGTATGTGTTAAATTTATATAATGTTCAATGCAATTTTTCCTCTTTCACTTATTTATGTTTTTAAATTCAGTTTCTCATTAGCCCATATGTCACTGAACATGTATTCTGAATTTCAACTTTTATCTTTTTCTCTCTGACTTGTGATGTCCCTTAGATGGGCAGTTATTTCCTTGAGTAACTTACTGGAACTCTGCTCTGGTGCCTGGAATTTATTGAGGGCAGGGACTATCTAGAGGATGAAAGACCAAAGGCTTATTTTTTGTTTTTGTTTTTACTTTTTAATACTGGCATGTATTTAATGGCAGGCTATCTACCTCTTCCTGAGACACCCTAAGTAGTATCTTTGTTTTCTGTATTCCTTGCATTCTCACAGGTGTAGATCAGGAAAGACTCAGCCAGAATTCTAATTTAGTTGACTAGACTCACTTAAAATGAGTGATCATAAAGCGTTAGTGCCAGAGCCCACACATCCCCAGGTTACCACTTAAGTGCCCATTCCTCCAGGTTTTGATCTCATTCTTTAGTCGATTGAGAGGTCCACATGAGATGAGTGTGTACTGAACCAGGGATCCACCCATTCCTGGTCAGCTATAGTCTCTGTAATGATCATATATAGAAGTGATGAATAGCATATAAGTGAGTGCAAGAAGAAAGGGAAAAATTCTAGGTTGCTTCAAATGTTCTTGTTTACCTTGGGAAGATACAAGCTAGTAAAAAATAAGCCATAAAGGTAATAAATATATAATATTCTAGTGTATATGAGCATGGCACAAATAATGCAGAATAAAATAAAATAATGGACATGTGGATTGTTTAGTCAGTAATCTACTCCCCTTCTCAGTGCGAAAGCCCTGATTTTTCTCAGATGATTACCCTCTTATCAACTGGGCATAAGGGGTCCTTCCAGACTGAATCATGACCATTATAGTTTAGTCAAGGTAGTGTCAATCTCCTTGCCAGGAAGGCTAACAAATGTGAATGCAGTCCTGGGAAAGAAAATCTGGTTGGTAGCTTCTGGACCAGGCTTCCTATTTGATAAAATTTCACAATGGAAGTATCTCTTGTTTATTAGATGTCGTATCAGTCGCATTATGTCTGCAACTACTTTTTGAATTTATCAATTTTTCTACCATTCTATGTGAACTATATAATTCATTATTTGAACATTTTTGTGAATCTTCTAGCAGTTGCATCTGAAAACAGTCTCTCTGATACCTGTGGTAAATGGTATGGACTTTGGGGTAAGATCCAAATTTAATGGAAACTGTGCAACCTAATAAATCATATTAAGTCTGCTTTTTCCTCAATGGTTTATCTACTTCATGGGTTCATGATGAATATTACATTTGATAGTTTGTATAAAACCCTTATAGATGTCTGATGACATTAAGCACTATCTTGGATATGCCCCACAAAGATGAGAGGATCAGTTCTTCACGCCAAATAAACTCTGTTCAGATATTGAAATAGGTGACACCATGCATGCACCAAGAGGTATGAACACGTCTTTTATACAATGAAGTCTTCTGAGTAGAAGAGGGGGTTCCCAAGTAAGTTTGCAAAAGATTAAGAGGGCAGGGAGGGGCAATTGACTTGGTGGTTAATTGTGTGTGTTGGATGGATCCTTGGTGTGGGTTTCATGTGCAGGCAGCCAATTTTGGTAGTTTGAAATCTCCCCCTGGCACAAGATAACTGGTGCCAAAGACTTCTTACAGATTTTCCCAGAAGCAGGATAAGAAAGGAGATAAAGAGCGTGGGTCTTGAAAACCACAAGTAGCCAAAACTTTGAAAATTCAGACTCCATTACAGATGCTCCCCTTATGTTCCTCTTTTATCCTTTGTCATTTTCCATGAAACAATAACTAGGAATTCTTTTTTAGAGAGGTGCATTTTGCTCAAATGGAAAAAATAATTGATATCCCCATTTTTTATATACTGTTTGAATAAAGAACAGAAAAAAAATAGGCACTCATTTCATAGCTCTCTTAATACTGATTTTAGATACTGATTTTAGTTCTAATATGTGGATCATCAGATAGACAGTAAACAGATGAATAAACAAATGAGTGGGTGAGGATGATGTCCTGTGGGCCCTTGCAGCCTCTTTTGTCATTCTAAAAATTGTGTTCAGCAGAGGCTAAAAGGGACCTTCCTTTTTCATTACATTCTTTCATTTGAGATCTGTGTAGACTTCTTCCATATTGACAGTTAACCAAAACCTCGTTCCAACTCAAAACCAAAGTAACACAGCTTGTTAAGGGCACTGTTGTTTCTTTCTCCTGTCTGTAGGTTTATTGGGTTACATTCCAGTCAGTACTTGCAGGCGCACAGCTACAATGCAGCACAGCAGGAACCATGTACTTGCTGCCTGAATTCTCACAGAGGCAAGGAGAAACAGCTCTGTTTTGCACATTCCTCTCCATTTGCTTTAAAGATCAAAAGGAAGCATGCAGCAACATCATACATTAATGGCACAAAGATGAGTAATTATGAGCTTTTGGCTTTCTATTGCCTTTGAGACCAGACACTTAAGATATTGAATGTTTAAAATATCAATGACTCGGTCAGCTCTCCTTCACTCAGTTCTGAAGGGGATGAATACTCATTATAATATCCCATCACTTCCAAAATGACTAGGCATGCTGTGCAAAGATTTTACTAAATGCTTCTTTCTTAGCTATCACAGAGCCTCGTCAGTGCAATTTTTTACACATTTTCATTTCTCTCTACCTCAAAAAATGTCACATTTTCACTCCATTGCCACAAGTTTTTAGAATACAAAAGCAGGGCCTCCCTGGTGGCGCAATGGGTAAAGCAACGCACTATGAAGCAAACCGCAGCCACTGCAGCATGAGTTTGATCCCCGCTGCCAGCCAGGGAGGGGACCCACATGGTGCGGCAGACCTCTCCTGCTGTGCCCGCTGCTCCCCTCAGCAGTGTACTTCCGTTGATCTGCCTGTTCTGCTCCCCGCTCTGTCTCTGGTGAATCCTCTCACCCCCCACACCTCTGGTCTGTACCCCAGTTCTTGTATGCACAAATAAATAAATAAATATTTAAAAAAAAAAAGAATACAAAAGCATTCAGGATAAGCTCATTTGACTCACTGTGCTCAGGCAAGTCTACACTGTCAACACCCCCTCTCTCCTGAGAGTGCTCTTCCTAGGTTACCTCAAAAACAGATCTAAACACCTGCCCACCAGTCATGAACAACAGCCAGGCCCACTATAGAGTTATTAATATGTAATGACATAGTATTCTCTTTCATTAAGGATGAGCAAGCATTTGTTTATTTCCCTAGCCAATCTGTATATAATCACTCAATCTATTATCAATATTCCATATTTAGCTTGCAATAGGCTGTGAGACACTTTATGTTATAGTGAATTATGGGACTTGACCATTACCCTGGAGATTTGCCCCAGCAATGACAGGAATAGACAAAGCTCTAGTCTCTGAGTGAAAACAGTTTAAAAGTTTAGAAGATAGTCTAAACCCTGTGACCTTGCCTCTCCCTTTCACATCACTTACAACAAGAAAGACAATTTGATTTAGGAGAAAAGGCTTAGAAGTAGGAACTGGGAAAAGGAGATCTAGTTCCATATTGGCCTCTAATTGATTACTTGTGTGAGTATAAGTTACCTAGAGACTCTGGGCCTCGATTTCTTTAATGGTATAATGAGGATATCATATTTCCATTCTTTAATTGAAGTAACATTGCATGAGAACATTATATAACTTTCAGGTGTATATCATTGAAAATCAACATATGTATGTATATACTACATTAAATTCACTATAATTCTAGAGGATATAAAATTTCTAAAGTCCTTTTCAAAGGCAACTTTCAATCAAGGTGGTTGCATCTTCCTATCCCCATTTCTTCCAGGTTGCTTGCCTTTTATTTTATTTATTTATTTTTTTGTCCTTTCCTCCAGTCAAGGTTGCTCTTTCTCTTGATACCTCCTGCAAATAAATTTGGGAAAGATTGGAAAAGGAAAGCAGTATCTCCAGAGAAACCGTAATGTTTCCATACCAAGTGCCCAACATGAATGTGAGTTACAAAGAAATGTCTTTGCCTTTGAGATTTCCCTGTTGAAAATGGGAGAAAAAATAAACACAAGTACTTTCACCTTTGCTTAAGAGTATTCTAATACTTTTCACAGATTTAGAGAGGCTGGCAGGATTTATAAAAGGTTTGGACTTCTTTCCTCTGAAAAAAAAAATCTAATAAAATCCTAAAGCCAATATTTTTTTCTCAGCAAGCTTTCATAAAACAGAGTCAACACCTCACATGAATACACGTGCATAAACCAGGGAACAAACTGAAAGTTTACATAGATAGCTAGTGATTTCCCTGTTTTCCTTGGTTGTTTGCTTAACTCAAACCACAACATGTGGTCATTTGATTTTGTTTGAATTTATGATTATTGTGACTCTATACAACTAGGTACAGATACTCCTGACAAAAATCCACACATTATGGCCAATGCCAACATTTTTGCTCCCCTATCTTTTTGACTAAATATACTTTTAAAGGTGTCTACTCTAATAGTCACAGATTTTTGTATAACATAAAACAGATCTGTTTTGAATTGTCAAATATATCTGCAGAGAAATGCTAAAGAAATATCCATGATAGTTATTTTGTTTCAGGTTATTTGTGCTGGTTGGCTTAATGTGCAGGCTACTAAAGGAGTTATGTATCCTAGACAACTCTACAGATGCCTTCACAATGACCTTATTGTGTAGTTTTTTGGCCTTTTTAGAAAAATCAAAGTTCTTGCTTTCTATTGCCATCACTGTTAGATCTTCTTATAAACAGGCATAATTCTTAAGCCCACATCTTTGAGCAACTGTACACTAATCTTCAGCTCTGAAATCTCCACCTCAATGAATCCTCAAATACATATTGATAACTAATGGTCATAAGCCAATTAGACTTAGACTTAGCCATAAGACTATTCTCAGCCCCTGTGAAAAAAGGAGAAAAAGAAATGCCATTCCACTCTCAAGGAGTTCAGAACAGTGGAACAACCAAGAACTGGTGTGAAATGATTTATAGCTAAATCTTATGTCATGTCATTCAGACAATTAATATTCTAAATGTTTGGATAAGTTAGAGATTAAAATGACAAGACATTGGTAGTTATTTCACTAATTCTAAGGGACCCAAACTTCATGTAAAGAAAAATTGCAATGTAAGTACTTGTGTACATTATTGAAAGGTAAATACTAACTGATTGGTTCATCTGCATCATATAAAATAGAATATTCAAATCTTGTGATTTCTTTTACAAACCAATGTCTCCTCTCTTTGTCCTTTTTCCCTTTTTTTCTTTCTTCTCTCTTATACTGTCAATTGATACAAGATTTGCCTAGGGATACGTCAGTGACATTTGTTAGATTGAGTGGTAAGGATAGCACATTCTTTCAGAAAAATAATTTTAAGACCTTAAATGCTTAAATGTTCTCATCTAATATTCATTTACTTAAGTCTTTACTATCACAGAGAGGATAAGTTTCATAATAAAATCATCTTTGAGTCACAACCATTGTGAGGTTCGTAAGTGAATGCTAACCAAGCTAAGTGATTTGAAAAGCTGGATGTCAGGGAAAAGGAAGGCAAAGGAAATGTTATCAGAGAGGAAAAAATGTTTTAGATAAGAAGAAATGTGTGCCTTAAAAGGAAAACTCCTTCAGTAGCAGTGTAGAAAGTTTATGCTAAAAGGATTGATCCCTCTTAGAGAAAAGAGAGGAGATATAGGAGAAAAGATAGAAATAGCAGTAGGGGTGGTATAGGAAAGCTAGTTCTTAAAGCAGAAAAAATAATAATACTAATAAGCAGTCTCCAGAGTCATACAAAATGGAACGCTCAGACTCTTATATTTAAATTATTGTATTGTATTTGTTCTCCAATTTTGTAAAAAAAAAAAAAATACCCATTTCTACCAACAAGGAGGCAAATTATTTTGGCTTTGTTTGTTTGATTTGTATTTTATTTTGCTTTTAATTCAATCAAAGAAATTCTGTGCACTGGGACTTGCAACACATGAGCTTACTCAGTTTGTTTTGTAATGTTAGCGAAAAGTTGAATAGATTTGAGATGAATATTCTGTGTCTCCTTAATGCTACTTTTTTTCAAGTATTTGTTAATCAAAGCCAGGAAGGGCAGCAGATATTGTTACTTCTAAAATCAAAATAAACACAACTCCCCTTTTACAAGATTTACTTGTGCCAAAAAAATGAGAAATGATTTTGCTTTTCTCTGTGAAAACTTTATTCCAAATATAGAGAAACAATTTGCCAGTTCTGCTTAATTATTGTGTTTCCATTAAGAGCAATGAGTTGTTTCCACAACCTTGGATATTTGTACAACAAATGTGCACATTCACAGCAGTGAACATCAGCATTCAAGAAATTTTAAATCGATATCCAAAAACATAGTTAGATGTGAAACATACAAATTAAAACTCAACTATTTTATGAAGAATGTGCCAACTAATAAAGACAGAATAATGAAGTGTACTACTGGTTAGCAACTTAACATTTATCTTCAAAATATATTTTAATAATTTTAATCTCATCTAAAATATGATTTTAAGTAGTTTCTGGAATTGTATGGGTCTATTCCAGATTTTTAAAACTGGGATATCTTTGAATACCTTGCAGAAACAAGTCCTTTCAAAAAGCAGTGTCCATATATGGGAAAATGAACATTTAATTTTTCAACTTAAAATACAAACACCTACCTTACTTTTCTATAGAAGAATCAAGGAGTCCTTTGAAAAGCCACCTACATAAGTGATATACATTAAAATATACCCGGAGGGAGGAAAAAAACTGCAGAAGTTATAAAGTCAGATATTTTTCTTTTCCATCATTTCTGCCATCAGCAATATCCTAGAGAGAAAGACTTTAACTAGGATTAAAAATATCAAATGTTCTATTAGGTGACACTAAGTGTAATGGAATCTCAAGGTTGAATTAATTTTGCAGCTTCCCTTATCACTCTGAAGATTACTATCTCAATAACTGGCATCAATAGTCAACAAAAGAAGACTTGAATAATTGGTGATCAGTCATGACAACTGGGTGACCTCATCCTTCCCAACCCTTAAAATGTTAGAAATCTTGTTTAGGAAAGTAAATAGAAAAACATAGCAATAGCTAGATATGAGTCTAATTCCTCTGTTTGAAAGTACAGTCTAACCTTGCATTTCAAATTTTCATTATACTATGCTAATAAGCACATGAGAATTTTATGGTCTTGGTAGTTACTCATTTAGGAATGTTTCATATCGCTGAAAGTAATACATTTAACTACTAGTCAAACAACCTCATAAAATTCTCAGAGATAAGATTTCATAAGACTTGGACAGCAGTAAAGGATGAAAAAAATTTCATCATAATGAAATTTCAAGACAGGCATCATATTTCTGTGTAAAATAGCTTCACAGAGAAGACACTTCACATGGAAGAATCTAAATTAGGATGAGTGCATCTTGGAGCAGAAGCCCACCATTGAGAGGGGTTTCAACAAATTCTCTTCTCAAGACCAACCCTCTATGAAAATAAAAATATTTACACATCTATTTAGTCAGTGACAAACAGAAAGAGAACCATCTGGCCATTTGAATCAGTGCAAATTGCCCAGCCACTCTTGTGAAAAGAGGAAGCTAGTCAAATTTAATGCTTATTTTGTTTTGGAGCTCAACAATTGTCCTAAACTGTAATCATAAAATCCACATTTGCAGTATCAAATAAACAAAAGCAAATCAGTGAAGAAAACTTGTTTTTGTGTAGTAATTGGCAGGAGGATTAGCATTTCAGTGGATCGGATTTCCTAAACCTCCTCATCCCCGATAATGGCTTCAGCCACTGAGGTGACACACCAAAGAGCATAAATTATCTAAAGCTGGAGATAAGCAGAGGCCATTTGGGGGTTTGGAGTGCAATATAAATAGATGCAAAACAGTAGGAGAACCAGCCCATCCAAAACCTCTGAAGGATTAGCTGTGTGAGCTCTGACTCCTTTGCTGTTGTTAGCTGTGATTTATCATCAGACTGTAAAGGAGACTCAGCCTTATCTGTGATAATTCAATGGCTTAATGGCAGTACCTTTATCTGGAGGTCATAATTAAGCTTGTTTGATCAGACTGAGAACAAGCACCTATGCTGTGCTTTAGCCCTAACTATTGCTTTTGGTGTCAGGGGTATAACATAATAAGAACATCATTGAAAATGGCATTAGTAATTTTGTTTAAGTGCTGTAAAAGGTATGATTTATCTATAAAACAGAATCCCCAAAATAGGATAAAAACATGTTCCAAATTTAGAAACTTCTGTAAAAATTACAGTTTAAGAATACTAGTTTTGGTCTCAGATACCCGAACTTAAAATCAATCTGAATATAAAACTGAAAATGAAGTAATATTGTAGCATTACCTCCATCTAATAAAAGTTTGTTGAAAGGAAAATGAGTGTTTATTGCATCCTACTATTGAAACATCTTAGCTAATTCCAGAATCTCTTCAAAACTAATAGAAATGATCGACATAATAAATCTTATTAATCTGAAATTATTGGATGAAAGTACCATTTGACTTTGAGAAATATCTGAACTATTGTTATATAAATTATATTTTATTATTCTAAAATACTTGGCATAATTTTGTTACAGGGCAGGGAGAGAAGCACCCCAGAACTCCCAAGCCTGCCCTTTCTGAATGGGTTTTGCCATTCGCTGCATTAAGACAAATATATAAAACTTTTACTGGAAAGGGAATTTAATACAATTAGGGTACAATACAGAAAGGACAAAGAACATAGTGACTAAGTTAAGCATTTAAAGTTACCCATTTCTTTGAGGGTAAAAGTTTAGCTAAATAGGATTGGCCCAAAACAAGGCTCAAAAGCCTGCTGCAAGTTTAAAGGACCTTTCAGTAGAGACCCATAGAAAAGGGTTAGAAAGAATCAGACAAATCTGGGAGAAAAAGAGTAAAATTAAAATTAAGATGAAAGCTGCCATTATTAACCTCCCCACGGGTCTCTCACCCACATCTGTTTTAATCAGTTCAAGACCAAAAAGCAAGCGTAGTTTCTTCACATGTGGCTCTGCTCTACGTGCCCCCTCCAGGTTTCCTTGCTGCTCTCCATCCTGCTTCCTTCTTCCTTCCTTCTGTCCTCCTATCTGCAGAATCTTCTTTCCCTCCTCAGCTCCACCCACTTAGGATGGAACGGGGATTCTGGAACTTCCCCCTTTCCCGGGATGACCCTGTTACAATTTGAAATGTTATATATTTCTAAAAGGTGATCATGTAGGGTCTAGTTTTTATCAGACCCCTTGAATTTATCAGTGTCATTTGGGAGCAAATAATTTGTATATTAAAAAACACGGGAACAGTTTATTTTTAATTTTGTGAAAGATAGCACTTTGTTGTGATAACATGGTTATTTAACATACAATGCTCATTTCTTAACAATGTGTATGGGTAAATTTTATCTAGTTTAGGTGTAACTAATTACCAGTTCTGAATTAAGCCATTGTGTATCTACAGATGTCTTTCATCACTTGATTTTTAAAGTTTGTTACCTCTGAGTTTTTTATGAAAACTCCTAAGTATTTTCACATAAAGCTCAATAAAGTTGATGGATTACTGGCCCTATGTCTTTCTATATGTGGTAGTCAATTTTTAAGTCTCGCCCATCTATATTTTACAAGTTCTTCCAGACTAACACTCCCATGGCAAGGCTAGATGTTTTGGGTTCAGCTCAGTTCTATCGCAAGAATGTGACTTGGACAAATTATTTAATCTAAGTTTCATTTTCCTCCTCTGTATAAGGAAGATAATAGTAACACTGGATGGATGGGTGGTGAGGCTGCAATGAGACTATTCATGGTAAGTATTTTGCTAATACTCACTACACCATAACTTACAATGTGCGCTCACTCTGCAATCAGTTCTTCTCCTCTTCTGCTTCCTGTTCTTCATTAGACTTTTATTCAGCAATCTAATCTAACATCCCTTTGAATATTTAATATTATACAGCTCATCCTATCTCATAGTTCTCAACACAAGGCTAAATCACAGGCATGAAAGTCACTATCAAATAAATGAAATTGTTGTGTCAGGAACCTGGCATTAGGAGTTTTTAAAGACACATTGGTGATTCCAAGGTGTAGCAACAACACTGAAGAATCAACACCCTATTACTTTGCCACCACCACAATGGAAGACTATAACATTTGTTGCTCTAATAGGTGAAAATGCTAATACACTTGTTTTTTAAAGATTATTATTTCTAAATATTGGTGAGGTTTCGCCAATTTTATTTACTTATAGTTATTCTCACCTCTTGTGACTACCTCTTCCAGTTGTTTCATCATAGTTCATTAGATTGTTTTTCTTTCATTTTCTTCGAAATGTCACTTATCTTTAAATATTTATTTTAAAAGGTAATTTATTTATTTGGTATTGCAAAATAAATGTAGGTTTTTCACTGCTTGTGCTCTTGTCACTTGTTTTTCAAAACCTTTCCACTTGCAAATGGATGTTTGCATTCACTTAATGATGTTAAATTGTTAAATTTGAGCATACTGTAATTCTCCATTTACTCAGTTCTTATATCATGTATTTAGTGAATTTTGTTAGGCTAATTCTCAGAGATTTCTTGCAAACTAAAAGCCTTTATCATAAATAAGTATTGAAATTATTCAAATGTCTTTTATACATATAAATATGTAAAAGTATGTGGTCTTTTCTATTAATGTATTATAAAATATTGAGAGATACTTTGTTGTTAACAACCTTTGTATTTCCAAGATAAAATCCACTCAACTATAATGCATGTTTTGTTAATATCCTACTTTTTTTGATCAACTAATGTTAGTTTAGACTTTTTTCATCTATAGTCATTTGCCTAAAATTTTGTTTTCTTACACAGTTTATTATCAAGGCTATATTTACATAATTAAATGAGTTGACTACTTTAAAGAACTTAATATATGGACTTAATTTACTGAAGCATGTTGGGAAAGAGAAACAGAATATTTTCACGGCATTTTGACAGTATGCTATCTATAATACTTTCTAGACCTAACAGTAATCTAATGAGGACATTTTATAATATTTGAATTTCTTGTTGTTTATCAATTTTTTAAAACTTGTTACTTCTTGCACCAATTTGGGCATCTTATTTTTTCCCCAAATTTACCCATTATTTCAAATTTGTTGACATGAATTGTACATAATATTCTTTATTATCTTAAATATCTACTTTACCTAAGATTGTTTTTCATTTCACTCAATATTTGGTCTATCACGTCTATTTTATCAGTTACTTAGTATAGCTCTGCCTCATAGGACATTCCATGGGGTATTAACTGTCCTTTCAGAATATAGACCGTCTTTGTCTGTTGACCATCAAGAGACTGACGATTCTTGAATAGGGACTAATATGCTACTATAATTATATCCCATCCTGGCCTTTGACCAACACATGAATGGCACATTAAGGGGCACACCCATTTTCTAGGATCCTGGAATTCTTTTGCTTTCACAACTAGTTCTCAGGAACTTTGCAGAAAAGACTCATAGCTGATTCTTCAAATCCATTGGTGTATCAGGCAGGAGTTTTTCTTGTTATGCGTGATGTTCATCTGCCCTACTTGGCATGGTCTGGGGTACTGGGGTACTTATTACCTTATTCTAGAACCACTAGAATGTGGACAAGAGCAATTCCATCTCTCCTTTAATTACTTTAGTGATAGTAGTTGAGAGTTAGAGTCCTCAAATTCACTTAAGGAAAATAAAAAAAGAGTGGGATTTTCCTAGACCTTAACAAAACTGTTGGAAATCAAACAGAACCAGATTACCTAATAAAAAGCTTTATTCTCTGGACCAAAATTTCCAATTACAGTAAGAAAGTAGATACTTTGTTACTTTTTTCTTTAATCAGATTTTGGTAAGTTTTTATAACTTTTTAAAAAATTCTTTAGTTTTTTTAAAATATGTTTGATAATCTCTTTTAAATTGATAAATTATTTACCCACAATCACAAAATGAAAATCTGTTTTTTGAGTTGCCATTGAGACTGTATAGCTCCAATCGTATTTCAATAACTGGGAAATCTTTGTATATTTGTCTTTGCTGCAACATCCTACAATGGTTACTAATGTTCATCATCTCTTCTTTATGGCAGGAGTTTTACCTTGAAAATATAGTCTACATTTCCAATTTTTTATATATGTAATTTAAATATTTATAGTTATTATATAAATATTTGTGTGTATATATATCTATAGGTTTTATATATATATATATATATATATATATATAAATTTGTAGTCCTTGACAGCATATTTTTGTTAAAGTCCGGTTATCATCCTGGGCAGTTATCATCCTAGACACTTAGGAAGTTAAAATTTCCTAAGAATTATGGTTTAAAACTAACTGAAGATTTTCAGTATATCTATCTACCTACCTATCTACATATATATATGTATTTCCAAAAGATCACAATATCCACAATAGTATTGGATTATCCCACTATTTAGCTCAGAGGAAGCTAATAGAGTATGTGTCCAGGAAATAGGGATTTTAATAGTCCACAGAATGCTAGTTATAATATTTCACTATTTTTGAAAGAAATTTTGTGTCTAAGCCATAGAGTTTTACCATAGTTTTAAATGCCATCCTTTTCTCAGTATACTTCAGGAATAATGGAAAATTTAATGTTTCAGGAAAATTCTGACAAGTTCTATTTTAGCCATATACTTACCATACTATATTGTCCAAGTGTTTTAAAGCATTTTGTTCACTGCAATATTCATATCTATACTCATTATAATCACTATATTTCCAAAATCCATAATTAGTTCTGACAGTCTACAGTTATTTTTGAACCATGAGTCTTAGGAAAATTATAACTATGTCCAGCGATGATAATTGAAGTTTAACAAAAATATGCTGTCAAGGACTACAGACCCCAACCAGTTCTGACATGTAACAGGTAGACTCTGTGTCCATAGTCATACTTGTGCACCATAATGTATATTCTATGAGGCCAAGGATTTTTAACTTTTTCTCTTTCAACCCTCTTCTTAGCCCCTAAAATAGTGCTTAAAACAAAGGCGACACTCAATAAATATTTTCTGAGTGGATAAAGTATAATTTTACCTTCTCGGATTCCACCTAAATGTTGATGTCAAATAAGTCAGCTGAAAATGTAACTTAGCCATATGTAGTAATATGCCTGTCACTGGATTTGTGTCAAGGGACTCAAATCTAGGCAGATTTGAGAGAGAGAGAGAGAGAGAGAGAGAGAGAGAGAGAGAGAGAGAGAGCATCAAGATACAGGACATTTTGTTTTTTATTGAACTAATAAACATTTTTTTAGACACATGTTCATAATGGAGTTCAAGAAGAATACTTGTAATGGTCAAATCTAGAAAGTCTTTCCCTCTTCTCTATTTCTGGGTTCATGATAGCAGTGCTGCAAGCACATTAAGAACTAGGGTGTTTTTGGATCTGGAGCGGATTATGCTTAGTGAAGCAAGTCAGAAGGCAAAAGAAAAAGACCAGATGGTTCCTCCCCTAGGAGGAACATAAGGGAACCAAAGGAGGATCAAGGAAAGGAATAAGAACAAT